>WEIV01017484.1:18318-44795 GCA_013390005.1 Calyptomena viridis | reverse complement strand
AAGAGTGTCCCTGCCTTCTCCCTACTCTGCTACTGGAAGTTACTATCCCCTCTG
The DNA here is from genome assembly GCA_013390005.1 of Calyptomena viridis. NCBI lineage: Eukaryota > Metazoa > Chordata > Aves > Passeriformes > Eurylaimidae > Calyptomena > Calyptomena viridis. Next base: position 44,741 of record WEIV01017484.1, on the reverse strand, counting down.
ATCTGCTGGCCAGACTCTTCATGTGACTTCCCATAACTTTTTTCAGTCAAAATAAGCTACTGTAACAGTGGGGTCTTCTTTAAATTATTAAAATTGTCTTTTTGATGGATGTTGGATAGGGACCACTGAGAGAAGGTGATGAGTGCATGGAGATGAGGTGTTGCTTCAGCAGCCTCTTCAGCTTGTTCAGCTACAGCCCAAGAGGGTGCATATCCACAGCCTATGTGTAATTGCTAATAGAATCTGCTGTTTTCAAGAATCCCTATGTTTTGGGAACAAACTGTCTGAAAAAAAAATATTTGTATGGCCCAAGGAATTCCTGCAGGCAAAATGAACGCATGTTTATAAATATGCTAATAGTGGTTCATTTAGATTTCTGAAAATTAAGTAAAAGAAAGCTACTAAATAAATGGCTTTTATTAAATAAAATTAAATAAAAGAACACCTTGATTCCATTGGGATGGTAAAGCTGAACAGAACAGGAATAGAAAAAGAAAGGGTTGCTCCAAAGCAAGAGGTGGTTACCAGACAAACAGATGTGTTTATCTTTGAGGTATTTTTAAATTTTTGTGCTGTTTCATTTACACTTACACCAAGTCAGCATCAGTCATATTTCTCTTGGTTTCTGGTGACTATTATTTTAAACTGTGTACATTGATGGAAAATACAAAGAGGACTTGTACTGACAGCTTTACTAGGCTGATGACTAATTTTACTTCTGGTTCCTTTCTGGATAACTTTTTGTGATGGGTTGCAATGAAAATTCAGTTTATACCTACAGTAGCCAAGAGAATGTTTTTCTTTTCATGCACAGTTTCTTCCTTCACTCCCTGTTAACGTGTGAGACAGACTTCTTGGAATTGTAAACTGGGTGAAATTCGTTGTACTGATAAATACCAGCACTAGCAAGCAACCCATGCTAATCTGGGATTCACACCAAGGCATGAAGCAAATAGGCTACTTTGCACACCACAGCTCGATAAGAATAAGACTCAAATAAATGCAGAAAGCATCTGTCCACATGAAAATATCTTTCCTAGGAAGGAGGGAAGGCCAAGCACCAAGTTCTGCAGAGAGGTAGGGTGAAGATTTGTTCTTTCATGGGACCAGCAGACAGGAGAGTGTTTTCTATGATTCTTTTCCATCTAGTAGTAGCCATCAACAGAGGAATGTCCAGAACCATGCAGGGTGGATAAGGAGTGGAAAAGGGAGGTTAGTGTCCTAGATCAGTGTAATACATTATCTTATTATGGATACATATTATAACTGACAGACACACCATAAATAAAGGACAGAAGTTAAAATAATACAGGAGTTGCAGGAAAGAGAAGCCTAGCTGGTACCTCCCTGAATAACCCAGAATCACTGTCTTAGAAGAAAATTTCTGTAAAATCCGATAAGACCTTAGAATTCTCAGAGCCTGGGGGGTGTGAAGGCATTCATCCATGCTCTCAGAAACACAAGGCCCGGATGGAACTTGATAACCCTTGGCTCTGCCAGCTATCTATCAACAAACTCCTGTCATTTTTTNGTGGGTTTGAATTGTGCCATGAGGATTATCATGACGATTGAAAGAACGCATGATCTATTTTGTCACAATGTATCTTAATAAAAGGCGTTATAACTATTTTAGCATAAACCCTTATACAAAGGTTCTAACCTTTGTTTCATCATCGGTGAGATAACACTTTAGAGAGACTTGCTGAGGGGTCTCTCCTGTCTGCTGGTGAAATTTTTCCCTTCAAGGAAATTCCATGTATACTCTCTGAGCAGTGANATTGCTTTTAAAACTAACACTTTGCTTTCTATTCATAATATTCTTGATGGACTGTTTTGCTATAGAACTTGTGTGTATATGCTCTCATTTTATGTGGGTTTGAATTGTGCCATGAGGATTATCATGACGATTGAAAGAACGCATGATCTATTTTGTCACNGGTTAGTTTAAACCTTCCCTTTTTCATGACAATAACATATGAATGTATTGTATAAACACATATATCCTTTCCACACTTTGAAGCCAGGGATAATCTGAATCTAGAAAGGGCATTCCTTTCTAAGTGATAAATTATGCTAATTAGAGGTCAGCTGAGACTCAAAAGTCAGTGTAGAAGCAGAAGAATGACAATCAATTTGGCAGTTCTGATGTAAAAAATGGTGCAAAGAAAACTTGAAATTAGGCAGTCTGTGTTATTGCCCTGAATTATCAAGATAAGTTAACATTACACAGTTGAGCTGACAAATCAAAACACAGAGGCAGTTTTTGTTGTTGCTCAGATTGAGTCATAATTATGTATGGTACAGTTTCCAGTAAAAGCTATCTTTCAGACAGCTTACACATGGATTGCCATTCATCAAGGAATTTGGGGTTACTGAGAACAAAGATGAACTGAAGGACAACGTAACCAAAGTAATTTATGGCATAGATTTAGTGGGGAAAACAATGACTGGCTGCTGAAGCAGTTAGTCCTGATAAACAAAAATAAATGGCTCAAAATGAGTATTGGAAGTAATTTCTGAGACAAAGGTTATAATCTCATTCCTGAAACTGATGTAAAAAATATGATCCACTTAGTTCTCATTCACTGGCTGAAGCTGAAGCAGTACTCCTTCCCAGCAGTGAAAAGTACACAGCATCTGGCTCAAGATACTAGCCATTTTTGCTGAAGTCGTGCAATTTTCTCAAATCCCATTGCACAAGGAGATAAAGATGTAGCTGAGCCACTGTAGCTGAACTTTGCTTTCATGTCAGTGAAGGGTTGACCCAGTGGGAGAAAAATTTGAGTATTTTGGGGTTTGAGCATTTATTTTGCTCTAAATACAGCTCATAGTGAAGGCTTCTTTGTTTCTACCATATGACTTTTTTAGTTTCATGGTTGACTCATAAAATTACATTTTCTTTATCTGGGGAAAGGTTTAAACTGAAGCAAACTTAACCTAAATGCATCACCCTCCCTGAGCTCGCTGAAGAGTCACTTTGGAAAGGCAGAATCCTCTATGACTTGCTCTGCAGAAGAAAGTATCCTAAGGAGATTAACTTTTCTACATTAACAAATGCATAATAATACCTGTGAGATTGTAGATGCCCCAGGGAAGATTCCTTCCTTCCCATTCCCAATCATGTCTTTTTTGGACCTAATTTGCTTTATTTTGTCTAATCTGTTTTGAACCTGAAGGCTTCATCTGACTCTTCACCATAACTCCTGTAGCAGCATGTTTCAGAAGTGTACTTCCTGCTCTATAAAGTGACTTTTACCTGTTTTAAATTGAATGCTGTTCTACTGGTGAAGATTTTGAGTAAACACCCTCTCTCTTACCTTCTTCACTTCCTTCCTCATTGTACAAACCTTATCCATACAACCACTCTTCCCCCAGGTGAGCTGTCCCAGTCTGCTGCACCTCATAATCATCTGATCCCCTAAAATGACCTACAAATATCCTCATCCAATACCTTAGGGGTTTAATGCATGAAATACAAAACTCTTAGGTAGTGTAAAGCAGAGTTTTTGGAGCAAAAAGTTATGCCACATTAACAGCCAGGAGATAAATCGGTACAGAATACTGTGCCCGGTTTGTACACTGAGATAGCTGAAATTCACCATGAAAAACCACCCCACAGCCTACCACAGCAGTGCATAAATGCACACCTTGTTGCCCACTGGAAGTTTTGAGGTATTTTGTTTTGGAAGAATTTAGAACTGGTGGTGAAATCAGGTAGCTAAAGTCCATGATTCTTCGTGGTATTACGTTTTTCCTTTTTCATGAGAAAATGGGCACTCTAACCAGACAGCTGAAAACAGTCTCCCCCTGCACAGCTAAGTAAACCATCATTGTCAGGAATGTGGGTATATTCCAGTTTGTGCCAGTCTCTGTGTGCGCTCCCTGTTAAAGCATTTCCTTTAGCAGAACAAGTAAGCACCACAACGACAAATACTGCAACAATCAGTCAATTGATGGGCTGAAACACTTCTTTGCCATCATGAAGTGAATTTCAGCATAAAAAAAACCACCAGGGCCTGGAGAATTGTTTTTACTGCATCTTATATAAGCATTGTATTTTTTTCCATGATCCAGATCTGACATGCATTGCTTCTTAAAAGTCAGAGGGCTGAGAGATTATTATGGTAACCCGGTATAATCCTATGTTTAGATACGCTCTCACTTACAGTCTTTCACATGACATGAATCAAACATACCACTGGTATATTGTCCTGGTACAAGTATGGACCCATCTGAAGAAGGCAGCCAGGGTATGTGCTCTGGTGCTCCTTCTAACACTTTACAGTATAGCAACATCTCAAACAGAGCTGGCTCTCTTGGAATAAAACAGATATTTCAGGCTATGAACCATTGCTACATACTTCCTATCACTCACTTTGAACTGACACTGAGAAGTGTCACAAAGCACAAGGATATTTTGGCTCTCTTAAAAATAATGCGTACGGTAATAGTGCCTTTCCTAAGGTGGTGCAGAAACACAAGCAAAAGTGGATTTTTCTTTTTTTCCCTCCTCTAAACTAGCAGCAGTGACTGTGAGGTCATTTGGTCTTCTTCTGTTTAAAAAATACAGTACATTCCTTATACCCAGCCACCTTGACCACTAGCTGTTGGGCTTCCTACGTCAGAGGAGATGAGATCATTAATACCACCAGTAATAATGTCTGCAGAAGTTCCTCTTTTTGCCAGCTCATAGAACAAGTCTGAATAAACTAGAAAAAGGATCTACGATCCATTTAAACTCCTCACAGTTTAAATTGGCTATTAGAGATGTGCCTTCTCTGTCATTTCTTGGCTTCATGATAACAGAAATGATTACTCTGTTGAGCTGTCTTAGTTGAGGAAAAGTGCATGAAAGCAGAATTTTGAAAGAATTGTCGGAGTGGGAGGCAATGACAGTTTGCAGCAGAGAAAGAATGAAAAAAATAAAATAGAAATGAGAGAAGAGGAAGAAAATGGTAGGTCTACAAACGTAAGGCCAGTGGAACGTGGTCGTGGTCAGATCATATCTCATCATGTCTTCAAGATGTTCAAGAGATGCCTGAATGTGTCCAAATATTGCTGAAATAAAAGGGAGTGATAAGGTCATTATATGATTTGAGTGTTGGAAACTGGTTTTGTCACAAAGCTATACACCAATAAATAAGTTTTTTTCATATTTTACTGACATTTATCCATAGGAAATAAAGGAAGCAGAGAACACAGACAAAACTACCAAGAAACACCTAGCTCATTCTACTGTGCAGTGCAAGAGTTGTTTACTTTCAAATGAGGAATGATGTGGTCATCTTTGAAAAGCATCATTCAAGGCTAATATTTAACTCTTCTCCCCATAAGTGTCTGAAAGAGGCAATCTAGATTGTGGAACAAGAGAACTGGCTGAATCTCAAGAGAATGGCTCTTGCCTGTCTTCTTGGAGGTGGTCTACTGGACTTTGTGGGCATGATTCTTCAGACAACCTACACTTTCCTGAAAAGAGCTTCTTGCATTCTTGTGAGGTAAAAAATAATACAGGAGACAAAAGATGAATTATTCTTTCACTTGCTGGTGCCAGAGAGCAAAGCATCGCAGACAGCGAGCTTCTAAAAAGTAGAGAGCATCATGGGAGATATTATGATATTTTAATTATCCATGACCTCAGTCCTCAAGCTCAAAGAAGGATGAATACACTTAGGAATAACTCACAAGACTTCTGCTGCTGCCAGCCAGTTGAGGGAGGGGATTGTACCACTCTGCTCTGTACTGGTATGCCTTCATCTCAAATATTGTGTGCAGTTTTAGGCACCACAAAATAAGAAAGATATTAAGCTATTAGAGAGTGTGCAAAGGAGGGCAGTGAAGATGGTGAAGGGTCTTGAGGGAAAGCCTTATGAGGAGCAGCTGAGGTCAGTTGGTTGGTTCAGCCTTGAGAAGAGGAGACTGAAGGGAGACCTCATTGAAGTGACAGCTTCTTTGTGAGGGGAAGAGGAGGGGCAGGGGCTGATCTCTTCTCTCTGGTGACCAGTGACAGGACTGGAGGGAATGGCCTGAGATTATGTCAGGGCAGGTTTAGGTTGGGTATTAGGAAAAGGTTCTTCACCCAGAGGGTGGTTTGGCACTGGAACAGGTTCTCCAGGGCAGTGGTCACAGCACCAAGCCTGACGGAGCTCAAGAAACATTTGGATGATACTCTGAGGCACCTGGTGTGACTCGTGGGGATACTCCAGTGCAGGGATAGGGGTTTGACTCAATGATCCTTGTGCGTCCCTTTCAATTCAACATATTCTGTGGTTCTGTGATTCTGTGAGTGTCTGCAAGGAAGCTGCCTGGCAGAGTGAGGGCCTGTTGCTGCCTGCGTCCAGCAGACATGACGAGGGTCTGGGAACAGCAGGACTAGGCATGATGAGAAATTGTTTGAAGCAGACTGCAATATAGACTAGTTTCTGTTGCTGTTTTCATCCATATACTTCTTCATTTGCTGGTCAGCTAGCATACAGGCTGTGACTCCTGAGGAGATTTGATAAAGTGCACTGTGTTTGGGCACAGTGCTCCAGAAGGACACAGAAAAAAGTGGGAGACAAAATGGTGTTTTCTGAACTCAGCCTTTCCACTTTTATGTTCACCAACACTTAACTGGCTGGTAAAGACTAGCTGTAATCTATCCAGGAACCAACTGCTTCCACAGATTCAGCTGAAAGGTGTTACTATCCAAACACATGGGTTATTTGAAACTTTATTTTCCTTACACACTTCCTATACAATATACAGCAGCAATAGTTAAGTGAATATTCTTATGAGCTTTATTCTTTTGTTGTTTCTGCAATTCATTGACTTCTGATACTAATGTGACATGTCATCCTGAATGTAATACATATCATCCGTACCTCTGAAGAATTGAGTATTTTAAGGTCCCATTGACTGAAATCTGACAAGTTGTACTTACCTCAATATACAGCTTTGCTTCTGAGAATATGTCTTCCATTCAGGGTCCAAAACACCGCTCAAAATCTCACTCATAATGAATAATGTGGGGAGATTTTGTAGTGGATAGTTCTTAAATTATGCTTAGCAACGAAACACCTGTATCTTGTGCAGGTTTTAAAACATCAAAGTGCATAAGAAACATAACTTGCTCACTCTTTTTTTTTTCTATATTTGCCAATAGCATCTGACTGAGGAACAAAGCACAAGTGATAATGGAGTGGTATTGAAAAGGATAAACAACACTAATACAGAAAACCTGATACTGCACAGGTGTCAGCCTATGCACAACTAATAGTCTGATGTTCAGACACTCAGTGCTCTGTGAACAATTTTGTCTTTTCCCAGTAGGGACACAGTGGGTCACAGGGAATTATACACCAAAATAATCATGTGCTCCTACCAATAATTTCCAAAGTACCTGAATGTAGGTAAAATTTGGTCTCAAATATATATAATTAAAGCTGAAATATACCAAACCAGAAATGTTTCTAGGATATTTGGTCTAGTAATTACTTTTTGATTTACAGATTTGCTGTTGTTGTGGGGTTTTTGTGAGATACAAAGGGAGTTTTTCAGCTTTGTAGAAAGCTATAAATCCAAGCAGATTACCAAATGGAAGTGACTCACAATCTGCAACTGGGTGGATGGTGATAAACAGAACTTTATTAAATCATAAAAGCCTGTTACTACCCAAAGTTCAGCCAAAATGATTTCTTGACAGAAAATTGTTCTTCAGAAAATGGGAAACTGTATTTGATGTAACCAGCAAAAAACCACATTATTTCCTTGTAGTAGTATGCTTTGTTTTCTTAACTTGAAAATAAACAAGCCTCAAGGAATTTGAGGTCTTATACATCTCACATAGTCTTTTGGGTGGGCTTTTTTTCAAAGCTGGATGAATTTACAAATATTTTAAAAGTTGTGAAGTAACTTTCTGCTCTGGTAAAGAAGAATTATTCTGTGGTTCCTTTTTTTCATAGATCTTAAACAGTCTATCCCCAACTCATATTAAATACTTGGATGCAAACAGCTGCTACTGCTGATTTTGAAGAACATGGCACTTTACAAAATTATTTTAAAGCTTGCATACATTGTTTAAAGTTCTTATTTTGCCCACCTTTAATCTCCATGAGATTACCTGAGTTGCTGCTTTGCAATTTGTAATCTGTGATTCAGCTTTATCACTGTCTGCCATACAATACTACCTAGCTTCCCTTGTGTGTCTAGGAAGATGACTCAGCCCTCTTTTAAGAGCTGAGATTTTGTGACTAGATGTTTGTGTTATTGTGCTGTGACAATTTTTCACCTAAATGCAGAGTCCCCAGTGTTGGTTTTTTTTTTTTTCTGAGAGTAGGAAACAGTAGCCCCTTCACTTGGCTTCTGCCACATGGGAAGTCTGTGAATTCCTTCACATGGAAGACTGAAGTGAAGTTCTAATGGGCATGAATGGTGATGCAGGCAGGCTGGAGATATACAAGATTATCTGTGTACTAGAGGAGTATTTTAAAGTGACCGGGCTCTCATTTCCACTTGTGTGGAGTCATTGCAAACTATTACTGTTGTAATTACCATTTACTGTAGCCCCTAGGGTCCATTTTCTTCCCCTAGCTTTATGCCAGTGCAAACCATGTAATATCCATGAAGCTTTCCTTCATTTAAAGCATAGCTGTTGGTACATATCAGCCACTAAGTGTCCTGGACAAGATGTCACTCAGGCACTTCTCAGCTTCCAAGAGGTATGGCGAGAATATGGTGAGTACTACTTTTATTTCTGCTGAGTTTGCATGAGTTCCCCATGCCGATTTAGAGAGGCCTGACAGTGGTTTTGATAGCAATTGAGAGGAATAGCAAAAAATATGGCCCTCTCAATGAGCACTTACAGGAACACAGGACTCTGGAAAAGTGACATATTTCACTGTGCAGGAATGCAAGTAACAGAGGAGAAAGAGCCTCTGTGTTTTACCTTCCTCCCAGGGCTAAATACCAGGTCCCCTCAGTAAAAGATATCAAAGACAGCTGAAGAATATCTTATTAGAGATAAATTTCCAAGGCAGGTGGGCAGGAATGACCAGAGAAAGCTGTGGGTTCCTGTGGAATAACAAACTCCTGGCTTCCTATGCTGCTCTTTCTCTTGGGGATGTTTGTGTAACCTGCCAGCCCCAGTCTGGTAGTAGCTTGAAAGGTGGTGGCCAAGCGAATAGCCCTGATGATGTGAAAAAAATTATTAAAAGGTTAAAGAAATCCCATGTGACAAGCTGGAATCACGGGAGCTCAAGTAGTCCTGGTACTCTAATAAGAGAACAGTGGCATGTTTACTTCAGTAATTGGATATATATACTATGTATAGAAACTTCTTCTATTTACTGCTTCAGCATGCTTATCCCTAGCTGCTGAGACATTCTTTCATCAACATTAGTAAAAACATTATTTGCTTGAACTGTGTGAAATAAAATAAAACCTGATCCCAGACTAGGAAGTTTTTCTGCAGTTTGTTTCCACCTTTCTTTGCGCCTTTGATGTGTGACCCTTGCCACCCGCTACCCTCCCTTTCAGCCAGCCCTCCCTGGAATAGCCTCCCAATGGTCCCCAGAACCAAAGAGGAGGCAGTGGTTTCCACAGATGACTGCCCACTGCGGGCACTGCTTACTTGTGGTGTTTACTTCAGTCCCTCCTAGCTATGGTGCCTGAAGTTGGAAGGGTCAATTCGCAGTTTGAATTGGCATATTTTTAAGGTCCTTTCTATTATGAAATATTTATGAGAGGAAACAAGGTTGGACATTCCTGCAGCCAGTCCAGTGTAGGAACGCTATGTTCCTTCCTCCCCCAAACATGTAAATGCAGTCAGTTATTTAATGGAAGACTCACATACCTTGTTCCTTTACATTTCAAGTGAGTTGTCAGAGGAATGTAAATATTTATTTGGAGCAAGCCCTCAGGTAAAGGAAATATGCCGCAGAAGGAAATTCCAGCATGCCCACCCAAATTTATGCTGTGGAGAGAGCTATGAATAGAAAGTTTGTACACTGTTATGAATATGGATAAAATACATCACTCATGGCCAGGCAATGAAAAATTGAAAAACACATATTTTGGATCACACAATATTTTCAAAAATATATTTAAAAGAAAATAAACATGGGATTTTGTGTGTTCGTTTAGTGTTTGAAGTACCTTCGGGGAAGACAGACATCAACAAGTTTTCTTCCAGACCACTCACTTCTCTTGATAACAGGAGGTTCTTTGGGAGAAAGACAACAGTCTCATTCCTGGGATCTCATTCTTTCCTTAGCCACTAATCATTTATTAGGAGTTTATGTTGTATTCAGAGTTAGCAAAAGCAAATGCATTTAGAGGGCTACGTTCAACCTTAAAGGTCAGAATTCCTTGTTCTCAGCCACCTTACAAGATGACCTTTTCATGAGTGTTACATGACCCTTGTTCACCTTGCAAATGAGTTTAATTACCATTTTTATTGTTATTATTCTGCAGCCTAACAGAAACCACTGATGTTTTACTGTGGTCAGCATCAGTTTCTTTTAAGTGAAAGGATTTCTGCTAAATGTGTTAAAAAAAACCGTTAAAACTTGTTTCTGGGAGAAGGACAGCCCCATCATGCAAAACAGTGGCCTCTGGATGCCTCAGCAATGTCGGGCTGTGCAATGCAAAGGTCCTAGCCATGCTCCAGAGGCCACTCAGGTCTTCTGGGCTGCAATCCCCTAAGTCAGTTGCCTCCAACAGAAGTGTTGTACATGCTCCTTTAAGTGTCAGGGATTCATGAGGAGTGATTTGCCCTTCCCCTGGGCATATGTGTTTGGGCCAATTCCAGAATTTCCTCTCAGGACCCTCCTGCTGCCTTTTCCTCTCTGCTTTCTCCCAGCAGCATCTCTTTCCATTGTAGAGGGATTTTTTTTGCAAACGTGTGGAAAGGACAGAAGAACAATACTATGCTTACATGAGAACAAATAAAACAACCTTATTATTCATGAAAGAAGAGTGTGAAACAAGGAAAGAAAAGAGTATTGTGCTGGTTTAAAAGTAAACCAGTTGGAGAACTGAACCCAATTTAAGAGAGATTACAAGTCAGTGTTACAATTTACTAAAAAGATTACAATACGTACAATAATTCAAAGTAAAACTGGTTTTAGCCCACAGGACAGAATATAACCCAGCACCCTGGGACAAGAACAGCAGGATGCTCCTTAACTCTTGTGTTGAGCACCACGTGGTCCCTCTGAGTGCAATGCAAAAGGAAAGGAAACCTGTTGGTCAGGATGATGATCACAGTTCTGTTGAATAATGATGGCAGTCTCCTTGAGAGTGGCAGTCACAGTCCTGTTCCTCCTTTGGGCCTAATGAGTGGTAATAGAGGTCCCCAAACCTGAAGATTATACATCCTCAGGTACAGGTGGGAATGCCCAGTACCTCCCTCAGGGTGGGAATTTTCACAATGGGGGGTTTAGCTCTGTGAGTCATGGGATATTTTTGGAATCCTTGATGATCTATGTCTTTGCAAGTGCCTAATACGCCAGTGGAGCCCATTAGCAGAGATGACCCCTCCAGATAGATGTGAAGGTGCTAATGCCCCCTCAGAGGGGAGTTATCACAGCTGAGTCATTGGTGTGCAAAGAGACACTTCTCTGCCTCACAGGATTTGTTTTTTTCCTTATCTATTGTGGCCTGAGGTGTGAGGTGTGCCCTGGGCAGTTGCTGCAAATGATTCATTATTAACAGTCCATCAGAAATTACATAGAGGGTCTAGAATATACAGCTGGGTTATACCCACAGTGATAAACTGGTCCCAGCCCCTGTAACTAGGACAGGTATTTAGCAGCAGGAACACTTAAAGAGGCATCAGACCCAAGCCAGAGAATGTTAACACAGAGAAAGGGAGGAGTTTGATGTAGGATAGTGATCTGCCAGATTATCTTTCACTGTTATCCCAAAGCCAAGTTTATTTTAACTGGAAATTGCACGTCGCATTGAATGAGAAACATATGGAAAGAAAAAGTTACTGATTTAAAGCCTTAAGATTGATCCTGCCTAAGGAATGACAGCCCAAATCTCATTTAGCGGTAGCTGTAGCACCTGATATCAATGTTCAATCCAAATATGTTCCAGACAAATATCCACGATCTTGTCAGGAACACACACATGCCCATACCCTTTTCTCCAGGCCGTGCATACGCAGGACAATTCGAACCACAATTTCCCTACACCCACCTGTCCTTGCCACCCATTCAGTGCAGTCCCAATACCTATTGCTGGGTATGGTACAGCACTCCCCTCATAGAAAGTTCTGAGTACAGAGTGGTACCTAAAGTCATTGTCACTGAGAGACAAGGAGAAGGTGTGTTTAGTGATGAAACAACAAGGTACAGCTGAAGAGGTATAAATTCTCCCTGTTTCTATGTTGAGAAAAAAATGATTGCTTATTTGATTTATTTAAAATCAATTAACACCTGATAATAGAGAAGGAGACATTGAATAAAAGCTTTACTACAATGTAGATGAGTTTCCAGGTGAGGCTGAAGGGAGCAATTGATCTCAGTCTTTTTGCCTTCAGTCATGTCTTTGAGACATGGTTAAAATTCTGAAATTATGGTGATAAAGAGATTATTACGAGTAAATATTTGGAAGCTGGAGGATGAAGACAATGACCTCTGTGATTTTTGCATTAATATACTGTTTGTTTGAGCTTCAAATGCCTTAGCTGTTAGTTCTTAACCTGATGTAGCAGCTATGCTACCTTTCTGTAAAAGAAAAACAAAGTACCACTAACTTCAAGTTACTAACACTGAGATTAAAAAAATTCCAGTTCTGATCTTTGAATTAATATTGGTTCTTGAGGCAGCAATCAGAAATGTTGAAATGAAATATAACATCATAATAGAATAAAGGCTTCAGATTACTAAGCACTGTGATGCTGTGCATGTCACATTTGATAGCAAATGATCAAATTGTTATTGCCTCTTTCTAGCTAAGGAAACTTTAATAAGAAGTTTTCAATGATAGAGCACAGAAAGAAATGAAACTCTAATGTGCTCACTTGCAGGCTCCTTCTGGAGATGTAGATCATTTCAAACCACTTTGAACTTTTAACATCTGATGAATTTCTAAACATTAGGTTCTACACAAAGTATCTCAGTCTGGCAAACAGGCTACATAGTTTGATCCTAAAGTGCATCAGTCACATCATTGCAGGTGCTGAAAAGCGCCGTCAGAGTCCAGCATCCACATTTGAAAGTTTGGGAGCAGAGGAGGGCAGGCAACAAAGAGATTTTTATCCTTGTGCCCACTTGCACAAACATTGCAGATGGTCTGAACCTCTGCACTCATACTGTGTGCTTCTGTAAGTCACATCAAAGAGATTCCTGGAAACCTGGTACCCTGAGGAAGGCTGCAGCCTGCCCATGGTTCCTGGGTGGTGGGACTCTGGGAAAGACAAGACCATTCTAATTATGTCCTGTTAGGATCTTCAGGATGGACCCAAAGTTAAATACCGCCTTTTTAATGGAAAACACATTGAGATGTAACTGAACTGGCACACTCGATCTGTGGACCGGGGGCTGTTAAGTTGATAGGAGACTCAGTTTGTGGTTTGATGTTGGAGTAAGGTCGTTAAGTCCTTAACAAATTCATTAACAAATGAATAGAACTGGCCGATGGCTCTAAGATAGCTCTAATCAAGGTAAGAGCCAGGCCTTTGCAAGTAGTAACAAAGGTGACCCACGTTGGGCAAAACTAAGCCAACCAACCCAAAGTTAGCTACTTTGTTGTTTGGATGCGGTTTTCCATGTATGGAAGTGTTCTTAGAAAGATCTAGATAGAGAACTAAAAAGACAGACAGACACAACTATGAGAAAACCAAGAGACACAACCATGAGAGAACAATGAAAGAAGCTGAAGCAGGAGAACCATGAGAGAGCTATGAAAGAAAGCTGTGCAAAAGAACCCTGGACCTTAACTATATATGGATGTGTTTGTGGCATGCAAGATACACAGATGTAAAAATTAATATTAATAAAAATCTTTAGTTAAGTCTCCAAGACTAATAATAACTAGAGATATAAAAAACTGTAATGCCACAGTTTGATAACCCATGAACATATGTGTCCCACTGCAGGCAACCTGCTCAGCAAGGGAGAAACAGAACAGACTGTCCTGAAGTGTTCCTAAATGATGACCAGCAGACCTTTCAGACCAGACTGGACCAGAATTCGAGCCCATTTTTTTGGTGAAAGGTGTTTCTACAAGAAAGATGTGTCATGCAATAATTTACTGGCAAGCTTGAATCTGCCAGACCATGTTTTTTTCACCTGCAGAATCTTTTATTGGGCACAATCTGAACTTGTTGCACAGCATTATTACAAAATGTCTGATGTTCTTGAAGTTGACTAAAAGTATCAGGTACCTATGAGTTTGCTTATGATCCTCTGCCTCACAGTCAGCTGCTCTGTTTGTACATGGAGTCAAGTTCCCAACACATACTGATATCTGGGTCATATAATTTGATGGTATGCTTGCAGGTACACTGCACATACATCCTGTCAATTGCCTTCTGATTGTACATCTATCTGAACATTTTACTTTGAAAGTTAAAGCCCTTGGGGAATTTTCCTTCAGTGCTATCCAAATTGTGTCCCGAGAACAACCTGAGCTCTTTTGAGGTTCGTTAGAACAACTGCTGCCATAAGAAAATGTGTGTTCGATTAATAACAAATAACTGGCATTTCTGACTTGCAAAGTGGGGGTTGACTTCCTTGGGGGACAGGTAAAGGCACATGGCTGGGCAAGGACTATACTGGAACAAAGTTGCCACATTAACTGGAGACTTATAGGGGGTACAAAACACAGGCAAAGTACCTAAAGGTCTCCCAGTGCAATACTTAGACTCCCTTTTTAAAAAAGAAAACATCTAGATTCTTTAATCGACTCTGTGATTTGGTGGCAGAAATGGAGTTATTCAATAATGTTTACAATATCATATTTACTGTTATTTTATGATAGTTCTCATTGAAAAACTCCAGGTACACGTGTAAGTCACATGGTGATATTCCTTCTTGTTTTCATAAAATGAACTGTTTTTTCAAGCAAAAAAAGCCTGAGTGCTCAGAAACAACTTACAAAATATGAATATTTTATTGGGTTTGTCTGGCCAGGTTTTGGTAGCAGAGGTGCTATGGCAGTGGCTTCTATGAGAAGCTGCCAGAAGCTTCCCCTGTGTCCTGAAGAGCCAATGCCAGCCAGCTCCAGGACTGACCTGCACTGGCCAAGGCTGAGCCAATCAGGAATGACAGTAGTGCCTCTGTGATAACATATTTAAGAAGGAAAAAAAAGTTATTGTGCCGATGGAATTGCAGCCAGAAAAGAGCAGAGTGAGAACATTTGAAAAACTACA
This sequence comes from Calyptomena viridis, assembly GCA_013390005.1. Taxonomy (NCBI): domain Eukaryota; kingdom Metazoa; phylum Chordata; class Aves; order Passeriformes; family Eurylaimidae; genus Calyptomena; species Calyptomena viridis. Next base: position 29,383 of record WEIV01017484.1, on the reverse strand, counting down.
CGGACATGAAAGTCAGTAGAGAAGCAGTGGGAGGAGGTGCTTCAGGTGCAAGAGCTGAGATTCCTTTGAAGCCCATGGTGAAGACCATGGTGGAGCAGATGTGCCCCTGCAGCCCATGGAGGACCACAGGGGTGCAGAGATTCACCTGCAGCCTGTGGAGGAGCCCATGGCAGAGCAGGTGGATGCCTGAAGTAGGCTGTATTCCCATGGGAGGCCCATGTTGGAGCAAGGTCCTAGCAGAGTCCTGCAGCCCGTGGGGAGAGGAGCCCACACTGGAGCATGTTTTTCTGGCAGGACTTGTGGCTCCGTGGGGGACTCGTGCTGGAGCAGCTTGTGCTTGAGAGGTCTGCCTCCCTGCACTGCTGAGAAGGAGGGAGGGGGGAAAGGTGTTTTTAAGATTTATTTTATTTCTCATTATCTTGCTTTGATTTTGTTAGTAATAAATTAATAAATTAATGATAATATTACCTTTTTGAGTCTGTTTTGCCCAGGTCAATAATCAGTGAGTGATCTCTCCTCATCCTTAACTCATGAACCCTTTTTTATATTTTCTCTCTTTTCTCTCCCTTGTAGAGGGGAGTGAGAGAACAGTTTTGGTGGATACCTGGCATTCAGCCAGGATCAAACCACCACACATACGTACAAAACTTTATACATGGAGATATCAGATATTTCCAAGATCATGAAAACAGGTGCTAATTAAAAAGTAGCATAAAGTTTTACAGAAAAAAAAAAACGAACAGAAGAGTAATAGCTATGGGGATTTATTTGTTTGTTGTTCTTATTGGTTGCTTTTAATTTTTATGTGACTCTAGTTAGATGTAATGAACACATTGATTAAAGAAAGGTTAGTTTAACATTAGCACATGTTTCAGAGTGTGAGCAGTAATAGAAAGATAACTTGCAGTAAACAATTTTTAAATAACACAATCTGTATCTTTTATGGGAATATTGATTCCTTTGGTATTTCCAGACCAGCTTTGTAAATGCGTCAAGTTCAGATGGTTTTGTTACAGACATAGGATAACATCCAAAGCATCCAGATTTTACTGAAAACTCCAGTTTTTAATGAAATTTGTTGTATTTAAATCTTCATGTTATTACTGCGAATGTCTGTGTTGATTATCGCCGGATGTGTGACGTATTTGGGCATACAGCTCTTTCAATACTGAATCAAAGGCATGACATTAATTTATGAATAAGGAGATCGTAGATGCCATATGCTTTTGTCAAAAAATTGAATTGTTTCCAAGTAACATCTTTAATGTGAATATGATGCAATTATCTGTCACATTGTTATGACTGCTACTTTTCTGGGTTCTGAATGTGTCCAAATGTAAAATATTCTTGTAAATGTGAAATACATGCTTTTGTTGTATTTTTTCTCTCACAAGTGAAGGAACATTTTTCAAGGAATTGAGTTTGAAATTTATAATTGTGTTTGAGTTTCTATGATTACATACAAAATTTACATACACAAAAGTCAGTTAATTACAAATTTAAAAAAAGAAAATTTAAAAATACAAAAAATCTTTTTGTTTTTGTATGTTGCCATGCAGATAATCAGACATTTGGGGGTGAAATTCTTCTGCCAGCGTGTGAACCTGGTGTGCTGTAAATGTAAAAGTGATCTTTCTATTTTGAATGGGCAGGTGAAAAATAGATTCTAGATTGACATGTGCTGAGATACAGATTGAGGCTGTATTCCTCCACAGGCATCTTGCTCTTCTCTGAACCTGGGTGACTTGAAAAGGAGCTAAACATCTTAGGTACCTTTGGTCTTCCCACTGATAGTCTCCTTAACGGGGGACTGCTCTCAATGTGTCAGGGAGGGATTTATTGCTGACTAATGGCCCTGGCTGGTCAGTGTGTGCCTGTCCTCTGTGCCCCACATGCAGCGCAGATGAAGGGACATACAGGTAGCTGTAACATCCCAATTAAAAGCAGTGCTACCCATCTCATGAGTGCATCTTCATAAAAGAGCAGATATTTCACAGGAAACCTGACAATCTGTTAGTTTTACTGCAGAGGATAAACCCCTAATTGTTACTTAATTCAGCAGTTTCAGTTAATGGAAGGAGTCAAGATAATTGTTTGTGGTTCTGCTGCTGTTTTTGATTTCCAGACTCTTCTGATTTTCATGACTGAAGTAGACTGTTCCAAACATGAAAAGATTCATTTCCTATAAGACACATCATAAATTTCCTGGCAGAGCAGATTTGGAGTTGCTCAAAGCGTTTGTGGAAGGTGACTGTGGTCACAGGCTCCAGTAGAAGTTTTACAGAGGGTGGCAGTTTCAGGAGGGGTCTGGAATAAGCTCCCTGGATAATCACAGATCATTTACCACCTGAAACACTGAACACAAAATATTGTCCTCCAGCAGTCACTCCTCAGGAGAATTCATCTCTTCTCCTGAAGTCATTTCTGGTTTCTGTAGATGTTCTGCACTTACTCAGTGGCTCAGTATACTGTTCATCAGCAAGAAAATTCAGACAAAGTTCAAATTTACTGTTTTTTTCCGGATAGATTTCTACCTTCCTTTTAGTTCAAGTGCAGTCATCTGGAAATAAAGAAGGACATTCTTAAATTTAGCTTCACAGGTCTTTGTCACCTAAGTGGAAGGAAGCTAAGAGGAAGGAACCAGTGATTAAACTCCACTTTCTCCTCTGCCATAGAGGATGTGACACTGTTGGCTTCCTATATGAAAATTCTGTGTAAGAGTGAACAACATGCTTAAAACAGATTGACATTCTGCGGGAAGTCTGGTGTGCTCTTATTCCCAGTAAGAAATCAGGTAATCTTTAGATAGGTAGTCTTCCAGCTTGTGCAGTATGATTTTTGTTGTTGTTGTTGCTATTGCTGGGTTTTACTCTTATGCAGCCATCACTGATGTCACTTCTCCCTGAAATGTAGCAAAACTTCTAGTGTATGAGAATGTCTGATAGGCAAGAAAACTATCTCTAGTTAAAATACGTCTTGATAAAATGTTTTGATAAAAAGCAGACTGAATTTTGCACAGATTTACATAACTAGTACCTTTCCCTATCACACCAGGTGGTTGATGCTGAGGTAGATCATAATTCAGTCTACAGCTCATTTTTCACATAGCTTCCTGAGACAGAAATGATAAAATTTTGTAAACTGGACTGTATTTACATAAACTTGCTCTCACTTTGCTTATTAGCACTGGAATAATGCACTCCTTTTTCCTGTAAAATGTTTCCATGATCCTCCTTCCTGATTCTAAATCTCTGGGTGACATTTCTCCTTGGTGGATCTACTTTCACAAGGATCAGACTAGAAGGGTACCAGCAAAGTAAATGTGGACAGCAGATAGAGATAAGCAGTGTGAGAAGCTTTCTTGACATAGCCATAGACTTTCTAGTACGGTTGTGTTTTGCTCTCTATAAATTTGTTTCTCCTGAATTCTTAAACTATCATTCACTGAAGCATAGTGACACAGCAAAACTGTTTGTTACGCAGAACAATGGGTTAGCTTAGTTATTCTGCAGGATTGGAATTTGTTACATTTAGTACACGTTAAATTATAACTTGCCCATATTTTCTGTGCATTTACAAAGCATGTTTGCACGTACATTCCCATAGCTTTATAAATAATTATGTTCTCTGTGTGATAAAAAATTTCCTGGGAAAGCACCAATATTACTATTGAAAAAATCTTGGAAAGGATTAAGAATAAATTAATTGAGTCCGATTGAAAAATATTTGCTTGTATTTTTAAAAGCTCTGCGGACTCATAAGGAGTATGCTAGGCATGTCTGGTACTGCAAATAGAGTGCTTTCACTGTATTATTTTTGCCACTTAGTGGTGAAAGGTGACATTAAAATGATTTAGTAAAATTTGGAACTTGAAGAATCTCAGTTAATGAGATCTCTGTTTGTTATTCTTGGCCCAGGCTCAGTTTAATATGTGATGTGCTTCATATCATGAGACTATGATCTAATTATTGCAGTCACTGGACATCAGTTTCAATTTGGCCTGATCTCTTGTTTTTTTCAGGAAGATGGACTCTGAATTAATAGATCTTTGCTTAATCCACTTTCTGTCCTAACCTCCACACCTATAGCTGAAGACTAGTGCTGTGCCTCACCTAATATTCTAGTGAGCATTTCTTCTGCAATAGACCCTAGTCCTTTTTTATATTTTTGTACTTTCAAATGTAATTATTAATTAATATTAACAGTGACTAATTTTACATATCCTGCAGTAAGCCCTACCAGCCTTTTCCTTTTCCCTTTGAAGTCATACCACAACTTCAAAGAGAGAAGAAAACAGGATTTCATGCATTTGGGCTAGCTAATACCACAGCACTGGATCAGCACAGAAACTAGTAGAGATATCTGAAATATATGGAGGAAGCCTCTTTCTACAAATATGCATTAGTTCACTGATCTCCTAGCTATTAATTTCTACTTATATCAACTGTATTACACCTATACATTCTACTTCTCTCCTTTTTGAGATTATCTATCCATTTGGCTTCTGTGTCAAGAAGTGAGCAAGGATAAAAACAACCAACCAGATATTAACTACTACATTCCAAAAGATGTGAAGATAGTGCTGTAAATTACAAAACTTGTAGGTCCAGCTGCTTTATAAAAAAACAAATCCTCCCAAATATATTTAATTCTGTAATATTTTCACAAACTGTTTAATTTATTACTGAAGGAAGGAATGTGATATTTTACTAGCATTTACTTAAAGCAGCATGTTTGTTTGGTTTTTTAAATGACAGCAGCTGGAATAAAGTAAGTAACAGCCTTCTATTATGCTTTTCAACAACTTTCTGCTGGCTTTGCACCGAAGAGTTTTGAAAGTACACTGTGTATCATACTTATGTTTCTAGGTATGATTCTTCCTTCTATGTCATGCTGCACAGGTTCAAGGGGAGATGGGATAAGAAAGCTGACACTGAGACCAAAGGAAAGTGGGACAGATCCCATGTATAAAATAGAAAGGTGTCTGTGGTTAATCTATATACAGTTTCTAAGAGGTACAATGGCCTTCTCAATTTTATCCAGACTCAGAGATACTACTGAGCACAATCCCTGTCCTGAGGCGTGAAAGAAATTAGGATAGTATGGCATAACATAGCATGGCATGGTCAGTACAACACAGGGTTTTACCATCCCCTAGGGCTTAAACCCATTATAGTAAATCTTCTACAGGTTAAAGCCTACTTTCTGGACACTTCATGTCAAATATAAACAGAGCTGGGTATTGAAGATAAATAAATAGCATCAATATGGTTCAGTAAAAATCCGCTCAACTGAGCATAATGTAACAGTAGCTTTAATTTAAATCAGCTCCAGTTAATCTGCAGTGGCTACACTGAGTAGATAAAAAGTATCCAATTAAGCAGCAAAAGACAATGAAGGAATATTCTCTAGTACCTAATGAAAATGCGTAGAGAATATAGGAATGTGATTTTTTTTCCCTGTTCCTTGTTCTAGGGAGTTAGAAGATGAGGAACAGTAGTTTTGTTTTTACCATCACCGCCCTCTCAAAAAGTGGGATTTCTTAAAATGGGGGATCTGAAATCATTTTACCAAAGTCTGAGAAAATGGGCTCTCCTGAATTTGTTTAGTTTAGTTTATGCATCCCATGACAGCAAGATAGTTGGTGCACCTGGCAAATTACCAAGGCAGCTGCTTACCTTATGTGAGTCAATACCATATAGATCTGTACTGCATTCAATTATGTGTCACTATGTTTGTGCATGACTCTAGAGCTCTTCTGAGAAAGCAATTGCCTTTCAGATAAAATAATCTAAACATCATATGCTTGTTCAACTTCTTCTCCAAAGACAGAATCTTTTCAAAACTTGGATATGTTCTTCTTGCTTTTCTCAGTATCCCAGGAAATCATAAGCTGTTCCCAGCAATGATGCATTCAACTGACAGGAACTCAAAACAGATCTCTCCTGGAAAAAAAAATCAAATGAAAACACCCATATAAATCTCAGACAAATTATATAATTGATGCACAAAAACACATCAAGACCTCATTAATATCTTGTGAACACCATAAAAATCACATCAAACGTGTACAAAGAAGGAGCGATGTCGGGCAAGGAGCAAGGTAGTTTTGAGCCACAGTTATATGGTATCAATGTAGACATTCAGAACTCAGTAGTGAAACAGAGAAGTTTAGTCATGCAAAGTATATATTTATGAATTCCTTTAAGACAAGGTTTTAAAACTCCCCCTGGCATATTTATTTTTCTTAATGTTTTGAAAAGCTTTTATTGGGTTCTGATAAGGAAATTATGGATTTTTTTTTTTTTTTTAGCAAAACACAACAGAAAGAAAGATTAGTTTTTAAGCACATTTACTACTGAGAGATAATTTAGGAAAGAGCTTAAATGGATTACCCGCACGCATGCTTGTTATTGGTAAGATAGTGTTATCTGTGCTTCAGCTGCTGAGAGATGTCACAGTAAGTTAAAACCATAAAACCTATGAAGCTTGAGACTAGAGTCTTAAGCTCTTTTGTAGACAAAAAAGCTGTATTAATCCAACATCAGGTATTATTCTCACTTTAGGGAACTAGCAATGTTTTCTGTGCTTCTAACACAAATACCATTAACCATCCCTGCCCTACTGAAATCTAGCAGGGTGCCAGTAGTTTTAATACAGCAGGAGTTGCCTTGGAATTTTTTACATGATATTCAGGAAAAAGCATAATAACAGCTGGTGTGTTGAAACCCCTGCTTCAGCTATTGCTGTCTTGTTTCCTCATGTGCTATTGTCTGCCCATTTCCTTAGAATATAAACAGAAGCAGGAACACTCTTTTCAATCTCTTTTTGCATTGCACTTACCACAAGGACACAGTACTCCAGGCGAATAAACATTCTTATTATTTTTATTGTTTTCCATTTTTATTGTTGGTACTTATTAAAACAACTGTTATAAAGTAGAAATGGCTGCATTTTCATTTGTCCCTACACAAAAAAAGTCAGGAAGACAAATCTCCCATCTGTCCCATGGAGAGAGCTGCTATGTAACTGCCATGATAGTCCATTATCAATTAGAGAAATGTCAGATCTAATTGCTAAAAATTAAAGGCTTCTCTGATGCTGTACTTTTTGGTTTGATTGGTGGCTTAGCATTTCTCTTAGTTTTTCCATTAAATTGTTTATTCATACACTCTTAAGGATGTCTGGAAAGCTCTTGGTATATATGTGTGACTGCATTTCCCATCTTCCTCCTCCCACTTAACAAATACAGAAGTATTACAAATGTCATATCAAATACAAACATTTTCCTACTTTATGAGCAGTTGACCATTACTGTGGGAAAACCATCATGCTATCAAGTGACCTTGGGAGTCTTAAGCATGAGCTGAGACCCTGGAAACCACTGTACCTGATTTGCAAAGTGAGGAGCCCCAGAAGCTGCTTGCCTAACAACCAATAGGGATGGAATAGGGCTATTTCTGTTCTCCTCAGCACCTGGGTAACATTACTTCGACACAGTACTGTGGCATCATATGTACATTTTGTCAGTGCTAAATAGGAACAATGGGAAGCCGAGAGGGCAACTGAAGAGCAGGTAAGATGGATAAGATGGAATCCAGGGCACAAGGGCAGTTACAGCAGGAAGGGAAGGTGTGGGTGAGGGAAAGAATTGCTCCTTCTCACTAGGCTTAAAATTCCAGCTTGGTTTTAGCAACCACAGGGATTTACTGCCCTTTCAATTGATGGGATGAAACCCAGTGGGTGTCCTCTGGTGACCCATTTTTGGGTCATGCCCCAATGCTTGTAAGCTGTTGGTCTGACAGATCTCAGCAATAGGAAGTTTATCCTGATGTGGTTCTTGACTGGTTTAGGAGATGTTTTGGAGGGAGGTTTGATGTAGGCCATGGAGTACTGATGTGGTCTGTCTGTGTTTTTCCGTCTGTTTTTGTTCAGGGAGGGACCTTGCTTGAGTGCCTTTCACCACATAGCAAGTTCCTCATTGCACAGATTTTTGCATGATCCCCCCACATTTTAGGAATGCCTAAAAGCCAGACTTGACAAAGTGTAGGAAGTGTCTGATCCTGAATGGCTGCTAGAAAAATCTCATCCAAGATTGCATGCCACTACCACCAGCATTAGCACACCAGTGGCTAGATTTCAGAAGGTGTTGTATAACCGAACTTTTCCTTGAGTTTTCAGAAATGCTTAAGCACTTCACCTGTTTCATTATGTCTGAAATCCCAACTGATTGCCTTCTTGGAACCACTGAATTGAGATTCAGTGTGTCAAAGCCAGGACCTTGTTCCATTATCTTGGAGCAGGTGTAGCTGGACAACTGGATGTCAGAAGGTCAGAAATACCTGCCATTTTCTTTTAGAAGAGGTAGACACTCTTTGGCAGCAGAGTGACTTCCTTGACAGGGAATAGAAGGAGCACTGAAAGCAATCTGTGTGGGTCATCTAAATACCTGCAAATTCATCTGTCTTTTTCCAGTAACTGAATAAAGATGATGAGCTTCTCAGCTCAGTTTCCCTGGTCTCTTTTGAAAATCTGATCTCAGTTCATTAAGGGACAATTGAATTTTCTATTTTCTTCAGTCTAAGTTTCATGGATCTCTGCAGAAGAAACATTTTTAAAGGATTTATTTTTAATTTTTCTCCTAGTTTTCCCTCCTCTATTTGTGTTCCCGAATGAAAAAATACAGTCTATCCCAACTTTGAAAATGTTGCATTTGTGTAAGATATAGCACAAAAGCCACTTCTGTTATACTGATAGGAAACCCATTTGCACATTCACTTTAGAGATGAAGTCTGCAAAGTTTTGTGTCCTGTGCTAGCAAACAGAAGACAAATATAAAATTACAAAGTATAGGCACTAAGCCTTTCTTAACATTTTGGACAGCAGCTGCTATCCTCAGAGTGAGTCTGTGAAACTGGGAGAGGAGGTATACAGGGTAGTATGTGGTAGCAGAAGAAAAGGATGAAGTAGCTAAGATAATTAAGATATCCCATTTCCTTCATGGATGACTCAAGAACTCATGACTCCTGCTTTCCATGATGAACAAAACAGCATGTACTAACTTTTCCTAAAGCTAAGTGTCGGTATACACAGTAAAATGGAGGAATTCTTGTGTACGTTTTCTATTTCCACTTGAGCCTGTGTATACAATCATAGTGCCTACTGTTCCATAGACCAATAATCAACATATGGCTAACACTGTCTGTAGTAGATCTCCCACAGATTGGCTGATGGCAGAGTAAAGAACTAGTGATATCTTGTTAGACAAATCAGAAATTCATATGGTAATTTAGCCCCTTTCTTGTAGCACATCAGCCATGTTTTGGTAGTAAGTAAAAACAATTGCACCAAGAAAAAATACTAGCAGATAGACATGGACTTCCTCTTCCAAAGTCTGGACAGGTTAAAACCATGTTGGAGTTTTGCTACAGATCATTGTGTTTGGGGATGGAGGGCTGAGCAGGTAGCTGAAGAGTTCTTCAATCTATGTGGATAAAAAGCATTGAATGCTGTGACAGTGAGAACGTGTATCTTAGCGTAGGTAGCACAAATTCAAGGCATTATTGTTTCTCTACTGTGTGTAGTCATTTCTCTACTAGAAATTACTAAATTCATGCAGCACAATAAATAAATCCCTAAATACTGAGAAAATCTGAGAAAATCTTCTGGCAGGATTGCACAGAAGGATCTTAGCCCATTTGTGGTATCACCAGTCTTAAAGACCTTGTAGACTTGTAACCAAACGAAAAAGATTTAGCAGGAGAACCTTGAAGTGTTGCAGGTAACTACTGTTGTAAAGCGCCAAAGGGAAAATGATTGCTTCCTGAACCAAAATGAGTTGTGCTAAGCTGTACTTTCCTGGATATTGTTGTTGTACACTGTCACAATAGCAGTAAGCAGAAAGTGGTACTCAGAAGCCATTCACCTGGCTATAGAATCAGCACAATGTGTGACAGGAGAGAGTGACTTGGCAACCAGACTCAAGCCATGCTTCAAGAGCAAAACTGAGACCAAACATATTTCCAAATGATGACTGTATAGAGGCTTTTCTTTTTTAAACAAAGGATATGTTTGAACAAATAACATTCTGCTGATCCCTCTTCTGTTATGCATTGATGATGTTTAAAATTGAATCTAAAAAAACCAAAAAGCATGTCCACAAAAACAATGCTGAAAAAACATTGTTTTCAGTTTTGTTAACCACTATTTAGAATGTTACTTGTCGTGATACACAGTGTCATTTCTACAATAGGTAGTCCTGCCAAGATCAAAAATTCCACAAACTCTTTTTGAGAGAGGTAGAAAACATGATTTAACAGAACTTTTCCCTTCCAACTCAGATATTGTCAGGGACAATAACCCATCAAGGGGTGACTTATATACAAAGGTAACATGTTCGATTCAAAACGTGCCTGACCACAAACCATCATAGGAAGGCAGATTTTTTCCTAGGAAAGTAACTCTATTGTCTTTCTCTGTGTTTGTACTTTTCTCTATTTATCTGCATTGACAACTCTTGAAGGACACTGGCTATATGGAACTTTGGTCTGACTCATACATGTCCTGTCCTAGATTTGGTACAAGAAGTGCAGTAGTAAGATGCATGATGCAAAACATTGCTGCTTTAGTTTTCTAGCCTTAGAGAAATACAATGTTTGTCACAGCTACATACATTAGAAGACAGGGCCAGAACAGTTAATAGGCCAGAAGAAATGGTCAAATGATATCTCCTTAACAACAGGTGTTCACAACTCACCTGAACAAGGGGTCTCTCCATTTTTANGTGCATAGTTGTATGATTATAAACTTACACTGTATTAAAGTGTGTAATCCTCAAATGTTGAAAAATGTGCATTTGAAGTGATTACAACTCCCCTGCCAGCTCTACCTTTCCAAAGGGTTTTTCCCAATTTTAATTCCTTCTTAAAAAAGACACCTAGCGTTTTTCTTCCCCTCCCCCACATAATATTTCATAAATCTTGGACAAGTAGCATTGATAGACCATTGCAGAGAAGGTAAAAATGGGGAAGGAACCGAAAATGGAGTATAGAACAAAATGGGGGAA
>WEIV01017484.1:1361-13874 GCA_013390005.1 Calyptomena viridis | reverse complement strand
TGGCTCAGGCAATTCCTTCATACTTAAGAAATGGGAGTCTTTGGACGAAGATCTGTTTTTCTTCATCATCTTCCAAAGCTGGCTAGGTAATATCCTCCCTGTCTGAAACAATAACAAAGTTTTCAAAAGGCAATGATTTGGATTAGTGACAAAGGGTATGTGTCATGACTGAATGGGCTGCTTTGGCAAGAACCATGCCTGCCCAGACTGTAGGAGACAACTTCCTTGTCCATGTTATTTAGAAGCTTTGATTAAATCCTCGTATGGGCCAGGCAGTTAACATGAGTAATTGCAAATGATAGGAAGATCTGAACTTAAGGTATGGAAGAAGACATGGGTCTTTGGGAGCTATACAGTGACAACAAAATTGCGCAAAATAATATTTGTATACAGTTAACTGTATACAGTCAGTGATGGGGGTCTCAGCCTTGACAAGCACTGATATTTTGTGTGGTTCATTCCATAGGGGTATTGTGCAGGTGACTACAGACCTGTGGTCTCTCATGAGCAGAAGACAAATAACATCTCCTGGGACTAGAAGAGACCTTAGCATCACTTGATAGATACAGCCTGCCTGTTTACCAGCTTACCTCCTCAGCCCATCCCAGAGCAAGGGCCAAATACCAGCAAGAAGCAAGTCTGTACTGCTAGATTACAACCTTCAGGACCATGGCATGTAAGAGTTAGTATCCTCTCCTGAAAGAAGAATTTGTCTTTCCTAGTTTTAGTCAAGATACCTAAAGGATAATTATCCTATCTAATCTAGTTGTCTAGCTGCTACTGAGTGGGGATTGATTGACACTTGCAAGGATAATGCATCATATCCTAAAATAGGTATCACCAAGAAGTTTTTCATACAGGCTAAACATAGACTTGTTTCTCTCACTTGCTGACAGAGGAAACATAAATGACCAGTTTAGACTAAATATGTTCCTTGAGAACATCTGAAGTTAGGTGGGATGCATCCTAATTCCAACAGTCTCAACCCACACAAAAAAGTCTCCACTTCATTCTCCACAGTTACAAAATGCAGTTTCAAGACATTCTTCTAAAATGTCCTCCCTCAAAAATGCTCTTGGTTTCAACATTTCAAGCGTGTTGCCTGAGGCTCATTAGTCTGGGAAAAGCGGTCTTAGCAGTTCTCATAGATCTGGGCAGAATTCCCACAGATCATTGTTTTTTCCAGTCATTATTTCACTAGCTGCTCTTGAGTCAGTCTGCCTTCATGTGTCCCACATAAGCTTATTCAGAGGCTTGTGCCTACATTACAGGGCAGAAGACTTACCATGAAAGCAGTAAAAGGCATATGCGACATTATTCAGTACCAAACAGATTAGTGATTTGTGGCATCAATGCTGCTTAAGAGAAGTTTTGAATTTGTGTAGACATTTGTAATTTGGTATTTCCCTACTAAGGTCCTAAAATCCTAGTTAACCCATGGCAATTATATGGTACCCCTGCTACTCAAACAATTGGAGCTTCATTTTATTCAAAATGGAAGCTGTTTGAAGATTGTCTTCATATATTGGCACAAGGTAGAATTAGTACATTGAATGTAGCTGCAATTGAAGGAACAAGCATGTTGGATACCTAAATTGCTCAAAACTAACTTCTACTATTTTTACCATTTTTACCATTGTCATTACTTACATCCAAAACCACACCAGGAAACTCTTACTCTAGAAAAACCTTCTTGGCAGCTTTAGCAAAGAAGCTGAGAATTGAATTGCCACAGAGACTGGACTGTCTTCTCGTAGCTAAGGATGTTTCCACAAGAAAAGATTGGAAATATGTTGGTGTGAGAAAGCATTTGTCACTGCAAGTGCTTGTACTATCTTAAGAATAATATGAAGGACTTAATGTCTGTTCCTGAGCACTACATTCGCTTTAAATTTTACATATACCCACAAGTATGGATTTATCTACTCAACAGAACTATTTCCATTGCTTAAAAGGTGCAGTGTAGTTCAGGAAAAAAAAATACTTGCCCGAACACTTTGAAATGTGGAAGATGTATATAAACAAACGACTAATACCAGTTGTAGTAGTAATACTAACAATGATTAGTATTACTAACATTACTAGCATTAGTAATAGACAGAAATAGAATACATCATATGTTGCATCTGTCTATAGCCAACTAGTTACATGAATATTGAGACACTTCAGGGACACATAATATACCATTTCTGAGCTGGATAAAACAGAAGATTCCTGGAATATGTTCAGAAAATCCAGATGAAAATATTTGCCTGTTTCCAAACCATGGAGGCTTGTAAATGCATCCAAGCTTTTGGACTCTTAACCAAAACAGCTTCATTTGCAGTATGCCCATTTATGATTGATACCACATGAAATTGTCATTGTGAAATTCAGAAGTATGGAAAATCTCATCTGGTTTTATTATAAAGTTTAGACTCGGCCCTTGTACTTTGTAAAAATAATGTTCACATTCTTCTTTACCCCTAACATCCAGGGGAAGCTATGCCTCCTGACATATGTAATGCTAACTAGGAATGTTCAAGGTAAAAGTGATCCAGCAAAGTCTGTTTCAAAATCTAAATGCAAAGTCCTTGTTTTTAGCCCTAGGAATGGCAAGGTAGGCAGATGGGAAAAGTTGAATATAAAAATAAAATTTAGATGAAATGTTGAATATTGCTATGCTGGTTCCTCTTTTTCTACAAACAGCTTTAACCTATTTTCACTTAGTGACATTTCCAACATCAGCAGCACTTGCAGTATTTTCATGAGTCAGATCATGGGTGGTCTTTGTCTTGTTCTCATTAACTAGAGGTCAGCAGGAACTCAGTAGTGGATATTATAATTGAGATGAGTCCTCGGAATGAGGCAGAAGTGAGCAGTATGAAAAAAAGAGACCAATTTCTTAAATAAAACAAGGAATGTGAAATAGTTTTGTTTCCTGGAGTCTCATATTGTTGCTGCTTCTAAGCTGCAGTTGGAGTTTCTTGTACTCCTACACCTCTTCCAGAAGCATCCTCTGTGCCACTTGCCCATACTCTGGCACTTCAGGAACTCCCTGAAGGTCTAATAGGTTCTCACAGAACAGATGATCTCTTAATTTTAAATTCCTTCTCCTGATGAGGTCCTCTGGGCTTCCTTCTTCTCTGGTCCATGAAAGGCAGTTGATGCCTCTTACTTTTACATCCTCTCACAGTCAATGAGTTAGTATGTTTTGGGAAGACCTTTACATGTGAGATAGGAGAACTGAAATGGGTGAACATGTTAACAGTTGCTGTGAATCTGTTTTGCCTAGAGACAATACTAAGCACTTTGAAGCTGGTACCAGTGCTAACTGCATGCCACATGTCTTCCTTGCTTGCCCCTCTTGGCTTTCATCAAAATCATTTGGGTTCATCTCACTGACATTCATATTATTCTCTGAGATTTTGGAATTGGTTTCACTGAACGAAATATAGGAATGCTAAGAAATGGGGTTAGGGCTTAGTTGCCTTCAGCTAGTGATTATAGGACTCACAAAGTCTGATAAAGACCATGGCTCCACAAAGGCTCTTAATATATTACACTGCATATTGAGCTTGAGGGATCTATTTCTTACCTCTTATTTTAAAACTAAGAATTTATGTTTGTGTCCATTCTGGGTTTCTCAGGATGTTGTCTCTGTGGCTAACATCTCAGCTTAGCCTCAGCAATACCTCTTCAATAGTGGCACTAGGCTGAGTCCCATCCCAACTAGGCAGCCTGAAAGACCCTCTAGGATTCTAAATTGAAGGGACTCATTTTCTTCCCAAAATTGCCTGTGTGGCCTACGGCTCCCTTCAATTTCTGCTTCTACCAGCAAAAAATGGTTTTCCTACACTTTGTACACAGGTTTCTCTTCTTATAAGTGATTGGGCAAGATGTACATCAAAAATCTGAGCCTCTGGAGCCAAGGGTTGCCTTCATAGCAGTCTGTCTCTGGTTTCACTTCAAATGCCCTCAAACTACCCAGGAGGTTTTGAGGGAAAATTATCTTGATTTCACAACCTACAGAGTGACATTTCTCTTCTTCACTGTCACATTGTGAGGTGAATTGAGCAACTCTTACCAGTACTTTGGGAATGACAGTGAAAAGTATTCTTATAGATGTTTCCATGGTATTTTTTCCTAAATAAGCATTTTATTTCTCATACTAAGAAACTTCTTCAGCATTAATAAATAGAAAGATCCTGAATGTACCTTTGGTCATGAGCAGAGGAATACTGTTAAAAATACAAGATTTTCAACCATCTTTTGTCGCTTCCCACTCTTTTAGGGCAGGCAGAGGTGAGTGTTGAATGCCCCCAGAGCTCACACGCAGGTTTATATGTCATCTGCTGCATCCGAGTGCAGTAAGCATGTGACTCTAATTCTCATGGATAAGAGAATGTCTTTTTAGTGAGCAAGTGTTTCACCTTCTTGGTTTGCTATTTCCACCGTGGGACAGCTGAGTTACAAATGCAGAGGGATGAACACTAGATGGAGACAGATGCTCCTGCCATTGGATGTAGAAGATTTCCTGTGGTGAGCTGACATTTCCTATCACACAAAGAGCCAAGGCTAATGAGGTGCTGACTGTTCTGAAGCAGCAGGAGGATTTAAGCATTAAAGAGGTTTTACTCCCCCCACGTCATCTCAGACCTCAGCAAGCAGCTTTTTAAGGGCTAAATTTGAGCTTTGCTGTCATGTGAATGTCGTATTAGTTCATAGCATAGATGCAGGGTATATGGGACATTGCATAAACCATATGGTTTCAAAAGCGTGAATCCAAGGAAAGGGTAACTTCCATTAATCTGTTTCTACATTGCCTATGACTGTGATCAAAGGTCTTTGCTAAAACCAGAATCGTATTTGACTTTTGCAACCTATCTTCTCTTTTTCATAATATATCCCGAAGACAGATACTCACTGCAGCATTGGAAAGAAACCACATAAAAGAGAAGGTGAATGAAAGGTTTAGAGCTGAGACGAGATAAATATCTGAAAGTTTTGAGTTTTTTCAGAGTGTATCAAACTATCCACCTGCCTGAAGTGTTCAGCAGTCTTGTGGTAAAAACTTCATATATAATCAAGAAAAAACTGTGAAAGAGATAATGGTCTCGTCTGTAATTGCACAAGAGCTGGCCTGTGGGATGCAGCGGAGCCTGGTAAGGGGGAACAGGGACATGGCAGAAGGTGAGTCCCCAGCTGAGTGAGTTTGTGTGACTCACCATCGCCCATCTACAGTTCTTCACCCTGAGGTCACTGGGAAGTGCCTAGAACATCTACATGAAAAAAGGGAGATATGTTGCTGGGCAAGGATGTCCTCTGCCAGCTAACACCCTCTGTCACCTAACAGGGTCTGTGTATCCGTATCTGAGACTCCACTCTGAGCTCTGTTCTGGTCCCTGACCAACAGTGTGACTTTGAGAAATTCTTTTCATCAAGGTGGGCCTTCACTTGTCTAGAACAAGAAAAAAAAACCAAAATTCAATTCTGCCTGAATCAGAGTGAATTAGAAACAGTACAGGGATTTCTCCTGAGGAAAACAAAATGTGATAGACAATGAGGTACCTCATGATGACAGATAAGAAAAGCTAGGAAGAAGTCACAAAATTAAAGCTTACTTTTCTAAATTATTTGTTTTTCCATCACGTGTTATTTGATATTTTTTATTTTTAATTTTCTTAGGAGGAAGGTAATGGCATGAGTATTCATTTATGTAAGTATACCTCAACCACAAGATTTGGAAGTCTGTCTTTATGCACAAACAACTGTGGATATAATAATCACCAGCTAAGAATAGAATGACATGATGGGGAACAGCAGATCACATGATTAAATCATTATGTTTCATGGAAACAAGACCAATGAAGAAAAACACAGCCTGGTGAAAATATGCGTTAGCCAGATATGTTGGGGTTAAAGTCCATTTTTTACCTGACTTAAAAGCATTTAGGATGAAAAACTAAACTGAGGTCCAATTCAAAGAAAATCAAAGACTGGAACAACTCAGTTTTATCAGAAATAGAGATTTTGCTACCTTTCTACCACAGTATGAAAAGCAGTTTATGTTATATAATTAGACATGATATCTTCTGAACAGCTCTGTGTGGTTTTGACTCTCTTACACCTTCCCTCCCCCGCTCCTTTACAAGCAAAGGAAACAAGGGGAAGCTGTCAAGAAAACACATTTATTTTTTGGAGAGAGCACTCCAGTCCATACAAACACCTTCATCTAAGCTGTAGATTTCATTCATGAACTCAGTAAATTGCTTATTTAGAACTTTTGTAGTGAGGTAGGTTGCTCTGACAAGCAAAATAAGGGAGCTGTACTGAATGTAGAATAAATGTAGAGTCAGAAACTCTGAGGTAAAATCCTTCACCATCCATTAGTACCAGTAGAAAAAAGGTAAATGGAGCACTGGAATTCTCAAAAGCTGATATGTTTGCCTCCCTTTGGCTCTTTAGGCATTGAAAAAGATGAGATTTCTTCTGAAAAAAGGCTCCAAGAGAAAGCAGAAAACCATGAATTTTGTCTCTATTGTATAATTTTAGATAAGGTGCAGTGAGAGTTGAGGCCTGCACTTCTGATTTCAGAAAGAACAGGTTCATATATGGACCATTGTCTGCTAGTCCAATACCTAACTCCATTCAATATAATGTTTGTTATGACCATAGCTTCAAAATTAAATAAGGCATCCTACATTTTTTCTTTAAAAACTCTTGATAAAACGTTTTTCATATAATAATTCTCTTCCTTGGGAAATTTTATAAACCCAGCTGCATTGGCTTTATTTCAAAGGATTAATTAGTTTCAATAGAGGCAGTTGAAAGTTTTCTGAAGTTTGTCTTAGATAAGTATTCGAAAGACTGATGCTTATTCAAAAGTTGTCCAAACTACGTGAACCTGTTTGGCACAGAAATACTGAAAGATTAAACCTGAGAGCCTTTTACTACATGCTGGAATGACTGCCTTTCTTGTAGTGAGAGATGCCTGATTGCTGCAAAGAGACTTGGAGAATATTTGTTCACATTCCAGCATTCAATTCAAAAACAGAGGTTTTGGGGGTTTTTTTATGTCACTGAAATCCTGAAAAAGGGTACTTAAGTGCAAATAATTAATTTGTTTAGAAACTTTCAGCAGTCCAGTCAGAGACCAAAATGCAGACAACAGATCTCATGTCTGAACAGTGAATGCTCAACAGGCAAAATCAGTATTCATGAAAATACAAGCAAGACTACCAGCACTTGGTATGCAGAAACCACATTTGATGCAACAAATTTTTGGTCAAAAAGTTGAAATATGTCAGATAATTTTCCTTATGTTTCTGTGATTTTTGATAACTCAGACCAATTTTAGTTCTTCTCAGTCTGAGAGTGCAAAGTTTTACTGATAACGGAATTTTAAAGAGTGACTATCACCAAATCATACCCTCCTGAGATTTTAGATCATGTTGCAGAATCCCATTCTTTACCACTTTATTTTAAGTTTTCAAAGTAAAATCATATTTTGAAAACTATTATTTCTTCCAGTTTTACTGTGTGTCAGGAATGTCATTCCCTGATATTACTACATCAAATCCTTAGGAAAATGCCAGGGGAAAAGTGCTGAGTCACAGCTTGTCAGCTTTAATTGCACCAGCACAGAAAGACAGAGACCAGATGTAAAGTTTCTTTACAGCACTTTAAAAGCAAAGTAAGCCAGTGATGAAAATACTCAAATTTCCATGAATTAGACTTATATCAGAAATTTGGACTGCTTGATGGGCTAGTTGTTGGAGTCTTGAGGAAACCTTGTATGACATTGCTGTTTAGGAAAGAACGTAGTGTTAGGGAAGCAGCAGCTTTCAAAAGACCAGCCCCTCCACAGGCCAGGCACAAAGTGTTGTCAAGGAGAATACAGTGCCTACCTGCTTAAGGATCCTACCAGCGTGACACTCTACCTGTTCAGAGAAGACACCAGTGTCTCCCTAAATTGCAGTGCCCTTTAGGACAAGCCCTGGGGTGATATACAGTTGCCCTGTCTGGGACAGTGGTTAAAAGTGCAAGTAGGACAGAAAAAAACCCATAATGCTGGGACTGGGTAAGCTACAATCAGCACTTATTCATAAGTAAGTTTGTTTTTCTTTACAGCTCACCCCCTTTTTAAGGTGCAATTAGATGCTCTAGTTATTTGACAGAGAAGAGGGGGAGCATGGTTTGTAAGTCAGAGAACTCACTTCCTCTCTCAAGCCATGCATCATTGCCTTGGGGAACTGCTACCATGATCGAGCTCTGAGCAGTTCAGTCCTTCTGTCTAGACACAAAAGCTTTTTAATACAAACACTGGAGCTGAATGCTGCTCCTGAGCAGGGCAGATGTCTGCAATCAGCTATTGACTGACTACTGTGTTTGTCTCATGGGCTGGCCAGTGCTTCTGGTAGACAGTAGTTATCTAGGCCATGAAGTAATGCTGCTGAGAAGAAGCATATAGATATGGAGATTGGTACTGTCTCACAGGAGTTTACTAGTTCTTTTGCAGCAGAGTCAGAGACAGCAGACGTAAAATCGACAGTAGGAGCAAGCTCTGAAAGATTTGGTTATGATTAAGATTTTGTGAGGGATAAGTATCTTCCCGTAGCTCCTTTACTTCTGTGTAGTTTTGATAAAACTACATATTATAGTGTTCCCTAACAAGCAGATAGGCTAATTCCAGCTCTAGTAGCTTTAAGCAAAATACCAGGCACCTTACCCAGTTTCCACTCAAACTTGCTGTAGAGCCAGGAGGAATTTGTCTGAATGAGAACAAAGAGTCTGAGTATCTTGCTGTACTTATCCGAAGGCTGTCACCGCTGACACCTGCGAGTGATTGTAATGTCAGTGATGGCAGACAGCTTAGGCTCAAAATTCCTCTCCCCTTCCAACTCAGCTGCTTTTCCCCTTAGCCCTTGTTGACATACTGAGATCTGTATTGCAAAGACATTCTCTAAGCAGTGGCAGAGCAAGGACAAGTTGCTCTGGGGGCAGGTGCAGTGATTTTTTGCAGCATTCAACTTACCTCAGCAGTCCTCAGGCAGACGTCACTTACTGCTTGTTCATCATCACTCATTAGCACCTAGCCAGATTTCTCTGTGTTCTCTGGGTCTTAAATGTATTTTGGTAGCTCCTTAAGGTCTCAGCTGGGGTGCAGGCCCTGCTGTGATGCAACAAGGCACGTGGCCCCAGTCTTCATACTGCAGAGATTAATTTGTGATTACTATCCACGTTTCCACTTGCCATTATTTTTTTCAGTGATTGACTGAATAGCTTAGTGCCTTTACTTTGTTAGGGTAGTTCAAGTGATATAAATCTTTGCCTGATGCAAATTGTCACCTGTCACAAATGGTATACTGTAAATTTTTATAGGGAATGAAAGCCTTGTAAGTGAGGTACATCTGTATTTCCATGCAAAGGCTTGTGTTAGAGTTTGTGAAGAAATCAAAGCTATGACTTACTCTAGTTCCATCTTGTTCCTAAAAGTAAGTTACTCGGTGCAGCAACGGAAGTAGTATCACATAATTAAGCTGACTAGGAGGATACTTATGAATAGCAAATGCTGAAAGCAATGTATTTCAAAAAAACATATTGTGTAACTTATGAATGCAGTTTGTAATTTAAGTAAAGTGCTATATGATTAAATGGAAGCCTGCCTTTGGCAACTTGTGAGCAGGCAATACTGTTATTAACAAATAGATCAGTAATTTGCCTAGCCATTGCAGAAAACTAGTAGAGACACCAGAAATGGATAGTACTATGCTTTCACCTGGTTATAACTGTCTAACTTAGTCATTAGATGATCATACTACTATTATACATTTTTAGACAAATATTATATAATTATACCACTCTTAGACTTTAAAAAGAACAGAGTGTGCTCTTCTGGTTCCAGCTTACTACTGAGGCAAGCATAATCCTGACTACTTCATGCAACCAGCAGACCGTGGAAGCAGAGACAGCATAGACCCTCTTGATCCAAATACAGGCTGTCCCTTTAATATGCTTACTGATGCAAATCCACAGGTCACAGTTGACTACAGCATTTGCAGCCCATGTCAGTGGTCCCACAATGACAGTGAAAGTGTTGAGAGCAAGTTGTAAGGTTATCGATACAATTGCAGCTATGAAGATCATGTAGTTCTGCATTATGACATTTTTGTTTTTAAAATATTGATGAAATGTGTATGCATTAGAATGTCTAATGCTGATATTAGGAATAAAACACAGAAGACACTTTTTTGACCCAGCTTTCCCCAACTGCTCCCTTCCAATTGACCTTACCTTCCTAAAATCTACTCCTTTTTATCTTTCATTTGTCACTTTTGATTAGTGCAGTGCTATACAGACATTTTTTTTTTTGTATTAAGTACGTAGGAAAAAGAAGCTCTTTTCTACAAGAAGAACAAGAGAATAGATGAAATATATATTCAGCTGATCCTTTGGGGTCTAGCTGCTTGCACAGCATGTTATACAAAAGATGTATAACATCTTAAGAGGTAGGAAGAAAACAATAAAGGTCGCCAAATACATGTGGAGTGAAGAAGCAAAATTAGGGGAAACATGAAGATGGAGGAAAATTGAGAAAAGAGAGAAAGGAAGTGTGTTTTCAAGTAAAATNCGGAAAAGCATTTTTTTCTGGAAGAGTTAGAAGGGTGAACCAGAATTCCCTGAACATAAACAATTATTTTTGTTCTTACGAAAACTGTCTCTTGATACTTGCTTGCCCATCAGGTTGATAAAAGAGGACTCTGAGCCAGATCAAGGACTTTGGAGGGCTACTTCTGGTAATCAGTAGTTACGTAATCTCCCAAGTATGGAAACAGGGAGNAAGCTTTTGGGAAAGAAGCTTTTAGGAAAGAAGCTTTTGAACAGTGAGAAAACACTGTTTTATCCTGTGTTACCCATCTCCATAATGAAATTTTCCTTCTGCTGGGATCCATACGCAAGTTAGGAGGAACATCTGAGTTAGGCTAACTTTTCAAGTCAGGAGAGGTAACAGTATGCTCTCAGCATGCCATATCTTTTTCTGCNTAAGATGTTGTCTTTGAAAGGTGGTACCAAGCAGATGTTAACAGAATTCTAGCAGATGATTTGTCGTCTGAAAAATCAGTGCACTGACACAGTTTAAAACAGAAAGTCTGAAAATGTTGTCCTGGATACTGTCAAGTTCTGCATATTAAAGTCTATGTTGTATACATAAAACATTCAAGATGCTATTGTGCAGATGATTTCCAGGAAATTCAAAAGAAAAAAAAAAGAATGGACTCTTGCACCACACATTTTAGTATGGTAAATTCTTTCCTTCTCCAGCTGAGTAGTTCTCTCATACAAATCCCAAGAAATGAATTACAGCACGTACTGTACCNCATTCAAGATGCTATTGTGCAGATGGTTTCCAGGAAATTCAAAAGAAAAAAAAAAGAATGGACTCTTGCACCACACATTTTAGTATGGTAAATTCTTTCCTTCTCCAGCTGAGTAGTTCTCTCATACAAATCCCAAGAAATGAATTACAGCACATACTGTACCTTAGTTTATGCATCTATTTATGTGCAGATTTTTTCTGGGAGTAGGTAATTTTGGGCAGGAATTTGTTGCCAACTAGGAAAGGAGAGAAGGAAAAACAAAATAATGTCCCTTAGGGTAGGTGGTACTAGTAAGCAGAACATTATTGGTCTGTGCAGACAGCAGAATCTGGGTTTGGTGGTGTCACTGACATCTTCTTTGATCACGGCAAGGAGAACTACTAGTCCTCTAAAGCCAAAAGTTCAGCATGCAGTTAGGGTTAGGTAAGAGAATTGAGTAATCCTGAAATGGTTGTTATATAACTTGTAAAACTGTGCCCAGGGAACAGAGATGTAACTTAATCTTACAGCAGCAACTCTTAACACTGTGACTGCCAAGGGTCATTTGCTATTCCCATTAAAAACCTTCTTTTTGCAGCTAATTTAGAACCCAGACACTTTAATTCACAGCAGGTTAAAGCTTGGCATAGACACTATTTTTTTCCACTTTGAAAGTGTAAATTAATTAGATAACAATAAAAATATGATATAATTCTAACTATTGTTATCATTAATCTAGACCCAGACAATTCAAAAAAGTGAAAGGAGCTGGATGGTTTTAGACTTGCACTTTCTTGTCTCAACACAGGGTCAATTTATGTATCATATATTGTTAAGTCATCACTGTACTGAAAGCCTTTTCCTTTGCAGGCCATCTATTGTTCTGCTTATTATATCTTTAATTTACATCCCATTAATTTATATTTAGTCTGAAACTTTAGTTCTGGTTCTCAATGGCACATAATAATGGAACATTTGAAAGAAGGAGTGAACTATTTTGCTCCATAAGACCAATCTCTTTCTTGTTCTATAGAGTATTTTCCATCCAGGTTATTTTGTTAGCAGTGTTAACCATTACTTTGCAGTAAGATTTTTCACTTTTAAGTATCATCTACCTGAGATGTTATTGTGCCGCTCAACTGTAAAAATTATAAAGTACATGGAAAGACTGAAT
>WEIV01017483.1:509233-522235 GCA_013390005.1 Calyptomena viridis | reverse complement strand
GGGATGCAGGGCTGGGATGCGGGATTGGGGATGTGGAGTCGGGAGTGCGAGGTTGGGGTGCGGGGTTCGGGTGTACACCGTGCCCAGTGCGCGGGTCGGGGGTGCGGGTGAGCAGGACGGGACGGCGGAGCTTTGTCCCCGCCGGGTGTCCCCGGGCTCGGACTGTCCGGGGCCGGTGACCCGCGGGGCTTCGGCCGCCGCCCCTCCGCGGGTTTCCGCGGTGGGATAAACCCCCCTTTTCCTCCTGCAGTTCTTCCAGGTGCTGAAAAATGTCCGGTTTTCTGGAGAGCTTGAGGTGCTCGGAGTGCGTGGACTGGGGGGAGAAGCGCAACACCATCGCCTCCGTGGCTGCGGGAGTGCTGGTACGGGCTGGGCTCTCCCTCTCTGGGCTGGTTAGAGGTTCCCAGCTGCCCTGAGCTAAAGATTAGTAGCGGTTTGGAAGTCTCCTCTCCCAGGTAACGAGTGGCAGGAGGAGAAGAAACAGCCTTAAGTTGTGCCAGGGCAGGTTTAGGTCGGATGTTTGGGAAAATTGAAACTGAAAGGGTTGTAAAGCATTGGAACGGGCTGTAGTGGGCGGTGGTGGGGTTGCCATCCCTGGAAGTGTTCAGAAAATGTGTGGATGTGGCCCTTGGGGACGTGGTTAGTGGTGAATGTGGTGGTGCTGGGTTTGGGGTTGGACTGGGTGGTGGTGGAGGCCTTTTCCAACCTTAACACTTCCGTGCAAAGGAAGAACAGGGATACATTGAAGTGTGTGTCATTTCACTCTGGGGACTGTAAGCCTGATTTTATATATAATGTTGTTTTGTGCCTGTATTTTAAGCCCATTGTGCTCTTCCTCCTTTTCCCAGTTTTTTACAGGCTGGTGGATAATCATCGATGCGGCCGTAAAATACCCTAAAATGGAAGACTTCAACCATTCCTACCACGCCTGTGGGGTTATAGCCACCATTGCATTCCTGATGTAAGGGCTGATTCTCGAGCAGAGCTACACACTCCTGCAGCTCCCTCTGTGCAGGGTTTAACAGAGAGGATTTATCCCACTTTGCCCCTGTTTTTCCCCCTCAGGATCAACGCGGTGTCCAATGGGCAGGTGCGAGGGGACAGTTACAGCGAGGGCTGCCTGGGGCAGACAGGTACAGCTGTGTCCCACATCTGGAAATGCACCTGGGAGAGCTGTGCCCCAGTGTGTGGGTGTGCCTGCTGTGTCCCTGAGGTGCTCTGATGTCCATCCTCAGACACAGACCATCCCTCTGTCCCTTTCCAGGGGCTCGGATCTGGCTCTTCATTGGGTTTATGATGGCTTTTGGATCTCTCATTGCTTCCATGTGGATCCTTTTTGGGGGCTACGTTGTTAAAGGTAAGGCCTGACCCATTTGTGAAAGTTGAAAATGTATTAAAAAATTAGGGAATGTTAGGATTTATTTTTAGGGAGTTTCTAAGCAGGCTCAGTTTTAATATTTTGGTTCCCTATGCGCCAGCATTAATTCTTAATATTAATATATTAATATATTATTATTATAATATTATTGTATTATTATTAATAATAGTGGGATGGATTTTATCTGCTTCTAAGTCACAACCTTCTAACTATCCTGTAGAAACACAGGTCTTGCTCAACTGGGAACTGTATGGATATAATTAAACTGCTGCAGTTTTATGGGAATAATTCCCTGGGTGAACACTTATTCCCAGAATAAAAATTACTGATTTTGTGCAAATTGCTCCCAAAGCCCTTATGCTAAATTAGCAAAGGGACAAATGACATGTCAGAAATTAGATGTGCTGGAAAATGACTGCCAAAAAAACTTTATGGAGATATTTTTTTCTTCTGTTAGAAAAACCAGTGGTGTACCCAGGAATTGCTGTGTTTTTCCAGAATGCATTCATCTTTTTTGGGTAAGATTTATCTTCCTTTGTTCGTTTCTTATTTATTTTTAATGATAAAACCTGAAACTTGCCGTTATCTGGTTTTTCCCTAAGCCCTGTTTTGTAACCAGACTTGTGTGAACAAACTGGTAAAGGCAGCAGATCTCTGGGATCTGACTGCACAGGTTTCACTCAAGGACTACAGCTACAAATACCACAATTTGGAAATCATGTATTTAAATCATGTATTTAAAATGAGAGGGATTTGCTTTGCCCCATTATTTGCTCATGTCCCTTTATTCTGTGTTTTCTACAGAGGGCTGGTCTTCAAGTTTGGTCGCACAGAAGATCTGTGGCAGTGAACACCCCCCTGGAAGGGCTTTTAACTGCACTGCCCCAAAGTTTTGTAAAACCATTTTGTAAACAGTGACCTTCCATTATGTCTAAAAGTAAATCAAGGAAAGCTGAAAGCACTAAAAATTCCAGCTCTGTTCTGTTTAATTTTTTTACTTAAATGTCGTGATGTTTTTGACAAATGTGACGTTGCTACAAGTAACAGTGGAGTCACTTTTCTGATACATTTGCTACAAATAAACAGGATAGTGGAGTATGAATGTATTTAACCAGCTGTTTCTATGACTTATTTACAATGAAAGATTTACTAAACTGCTTTAAGACAACTTTTTAACATATATTTATTAAATATTTCCTATATCTGGACAATATAACCATTTCTTCAATTTCAAAGCTTACTTTGGTGTGTGGCTTTTCTTGCATAATATAGAACTCTGTTGCTTTGGGATTTTTTTTGCCCCCTCCCTGAATATTTAATTTATCCTTTGGTGATAATGAGGAGGTCTCTGGTGAGTAACAACTTGCTGTGGGTGACATTGTAGGGGCACAAATAGTGGCTCTAGATGGAAGGAGCTCATCCACAAAGCTTGTGCTCAGCTATTTTCTAACCACTCTGGCAGAAAAGGAGGAGCACTCCAAGGAAAGGAAGAATTCCAGATGGAATTCTCTCCCTGGAAAAAACAGCTGCTCAGACAGGAAGAGTCCTGACCTCGTGTCTGCCCCTCCCTGTGCATTCACTATTTGCTCAATAAATCGATGGTAAGGGAGATGGAATAAAATGTTATTCATTTACAGGCAGAAAACAGCAGTTTGTGTGGCAGGAGTTATGTCTGGAAAGGCTCCTGCTGTTACTCCTGTAGTAAGGAGTGTGTTAACTGTGAGGTAACTGTGTGTGCCCAGGCTGGTGGAAGCTGTGGGCAGATCACTGGCTCTTTTGTGACCTGGAAATAAGGAAAACTGGCCTTTCCTCCCCAAGTAATTTTTCATAACTTGAAATCTGTCTCATTTCTGGAGCTGGAGTGATCTGCTTTGCTCAATACCCAGTGAATGAATGAGGGCAGTGAGCACCAAAAAACAGCCTTGTCCTCAATGTCACATGTTCCCTAATTCATTTTTAACAAGTGTGCTGAATAAATAAAAACAATCACATTTTCACTTTTTTATTAGGTAAGCATTTTGGAAAGAGTTTTTCTATGTCAGCTATTTTGGAAACGAGGAAGGAACACTGAGGATCACAATCCACTTAAAAACAAGGGGTCATTTGCAGAGAATCCTCTGTGTGATTAAGTCCCCTGCTTGTCTAGGAGGAAGACACTTCCAAAATTGGGTGTTGGCAGCAGTTGCAGGCAGCTCTGAGGATTATTCCCTCAGTCCCCTGCAGTGGCAGCTGACCCTGTGGTGGCACAGCCTGTCCCTACACACACACTGCTCTCCTATTTCAGGTTTGGCAGCAAATACCAAATGGATTTCAGGGGCACAAGCAGAACAATTGAACTTCTTGCCATTTAAACTTCCCAACAGCCAAATAATGACAGATCTGAACTCAGTCTGCCAAGGTGCAGTTCTGGCCCTGCTCCAGCTCACTCATCAAATCCTTGCTTAACGAGGCCTTCAACACAATCAATTTAGCCTAAAAACATGTACTTGAGTGCTCTGCTGGGCAAGAAGTGCTCCTTGAAATATGACACTTGGAAATACATAATTTTGGCTTTTAAATTTGGGATCTAAAAATGGTTTAAAGTTTCCAAGCATCTGGATTGAGGAGCCATTACAGCCATGAATGCAGCCAACATTTTGTACACATCTCACAAAAATATTCATTGGGAAGAAAAGCTAAATGCAGGTTTGCAGCTGTGGATTTACACTCTTTTTACATTTCTTTGTTCTTTGAAGAATAACTATTTAATTTTTTGTGTGTCCATTGGAATGGGGGTTTTTTTGAGCATGGGAATTGATATTTCAGTGTTCTTTCTACCCATCATACCTATTCATTTTTTCTAGTGACAAACAGCAAAACCTTATCTTGGTCAGCTCCATTCAAAATCCAACAGCCAGATGGGGAAACTGTGAAGACAAACATTCTTGTATTAGAACATTTTATGCATCAAATCATATAAAAGCAATGGAAAACCTGATTAGAAGTTCATTTCCCCCATTTCTTTTTTCTGTAATTCAGATACAGCATCACAACCAGCACTTAGAGGTGCCTGTGTTTGTGCACCAAACAAAATGTGCTGTGAAATGGAATATTCCTTCTTTTTTTTTGTATTTTTAATTCAAATACCTGGTGTTCTTCATGCTAAATATAGTCCCACACAGTTAATTTTACATTGAAACTTACCTCCCAATAAAACTGGTCTTCAAAGTACTTTGA
Organism: Calyptomena viridis; assembly: GCA_013390005.1. Taxonomy (NCBI): domain Eukaryota; kingdom Metazoa; phylum Chordata; class Aves; order Passeriformes; family Eurylaimidae; genus Calyptomena; species Calyptomena viridis. The sequence continues at coordinate 517,641 of WEIV01017483.1, read as the reverse complement.
TACAGGGATGATCTTAAAGAGTTTGGTGTTTAAGATAAGACCTATTTGTAAAAACAGATATATCCAATATAAATAGAAACATCAGGGAAAGGGGGAGATTGTGTATAAATGGAGGTTTTTAATAACACCTATCCCAATGTAACACAGACCAAAACTCAAATTCAGAACTCAATGCCTCAGCAGAGCCCCTTGACTCAAGCTGACCCTAAATACAAAGAGAGAAGCTGGTCAGGATCAAGGCTTGTGATATGAAAAATTAATTACTTTAGGGGAAATCCAATTAAACAGCCTACCAGACTCTAAAAATACATCAGAACTATTAACTTTTTGCATGGAAAATACCTGTGTATTTAGAACAATCTGGCTTAGTATCATTTCTTGGGTTTCAGGTGGAAACATCTCCATTTTTAACCATTGGTTAAGCACTGAATGTTTGATTATTGTAGCTGAATGTTTTTTAAAAATCTGCTCAACTTTTTAATTACACTTAAGGTACTGTGAAGGTTTTGGATCAATTAAACCACACACAAAAATCATTTCAAAGTGTATTTCACAGCAATTTTCATCGGCCTTTTTGACTTTTACTCAAGACAGAATGAACAGCTCTAGAAAAGCAGCAGCTGCCACAAACCAGAGCATCATGTGGGGCTCACAGGAGCCCTGCTGACCCCAAACCAGCCCTGATCAAAGCCTGGGGCAGCCACTAAACTCTGCACAGTGACTCCAGTGTGGCCTAAGAAGTGACAAGCCCTAAATAGCATTTCCTGTCACTAAGACAACACCCAAATGTAAAAGTATTTTCATCTTCACACACCTCCTGTCTGAGATTTGAAGGCAGCTGTTAATAAACCTCAGCACTGAAAGAATGGTGCTGCTTCTTCAAAAGATTCCCTGGCATTCATGTTTCCAGGGCTGCTTCTACAAATAATTTACCCATAGAAAGGAGAGGAAACAAAGTAGAAATTACTGGGACATGTGTTTCATACTGACCTGTGATAAAGCCTGTTATCAAGGCAAAGCTGATGGTCTGGCAGAAGGCACCAATGTGCATAAGGACCAAATAATCCAGACTGTAAGAACTGTAAATACTGAAAAACAAAACAAGTGTTTGATCTTTTACAGTTGCTGAATTAAGACTGTGAATGAATCTGTACCTACACAACATTTTATATCCAGACTTCTCAATTGTCTGCAGCTGCAGTTGGATGTTTTAGGAGGTCCTACCAGAAGCCTAAGAGACTTCAGGGGACATATTTTGTCCCTAGAAACCATCACTGTGGTCTTAAAATTTCATTAAATTTGTTTAGTAAGGGCATGACAAGAAGTGTAAGGCCTTCATGCTGCACTGTGATTTCTGCCTCCCCTCTATTTGCATTCAGTGCTCCCCAAAATGTTCCAAGAGCTAAAATCAGTCTTGGAAGGAGGCACATTCCCAGCCTTCATCTCCTATGTCTGCTATTTTAATATCAAATAAAAAGGGAGAGAGAAAACAGGACCCAAAGCTGATAGGAAAGTTTTGATCCAAAATCTGCTCAACATTCAAAGCCTTTTTCACTGACTCTTTCAGACTTCCTGGATTATCTTGGGTTATGTGGTGTAAAACAACTTGTCTGTGCTGACATTCAGGCTCCCTGTATGTGTGAGAACTCTTCTTAGGGCACAGGGCAAGAATGATTATTTAAGCTTATTGTTTAATAGCAAGAATTTATGTACCTGTCTGAATTAGTCTGTTGTTTCACAACTAAGAGAACAACCTGGGCAAGAGCTCCAAGCACAGCAGGCAAGCCAAAGGTGAAATGAACTCCCAAAGTATCATGAATTTTGAGAGGAGGATTCAAGCATCTCTGGGAAGAAGAAAAGATTGAATTGATACACAGAAACACAAGTGGATAATTGCTTATTGTCTATCACAGACCCAGAGACTGAACTCTGCTCTCCAAGCTGCAATCCTGCACTCTGCTCAAAACACCTCACGTTTCCTTGTTTTAAACTCTTTGAAAAAGAGGTTTCCCTTGAAGTATTTTACTTTGGAAAAGAAGTTTATGCAGGTTATATGAGAACAATTTCAGGGTTTGAGTGCTACCTGTACACAGTGAGATCCTAATATGGTGATGACACTGCCAAGCAGACCCAAAATCATGGCAATCCAAGGATGAGTGATAGTCTGTGCTGTGTAACTAATAGTGACCCCACCAGCCAGTACTGCACTGTGGATATGAGTCTGTAAAATAAAAAACCAAAAACATGGAGTTAAGAGACTTTTTACAAGGATATTTAGTGATAAAACAAGGGTTAATGGCTTTAAACTGGAAGAGGGAAGGTTTAGTTCAAATATTAGGAAGGAATTCTTCCCTGGGAGGGTGGGGAGGCCCTGGCACAGGGTGCCCAGAGAAGCTGTGGCTGCCCCTGGATCCCTGGAAGTGTCCAAGGCCAGGCTGGAACAACCTGGGATAGTGGGAGGTGTCCCTGCCCATGGCAGGGGGGGGAATGAGATGGTCTTGAATGTCCCTTCCAACCCAAACCACTCTTTCATTCTGTGATGGCTGTCAGGCTGAAAGCCTGGGCTTGTTTTTAGTTAACAGCAATTATATTTTCAGTGTATTTTTGAGAGTAACAGAAAAATCTCTTCTCCATGCAGGGAATTTCTCCCATGCCTTACCATTCTGAATTTTCCATCCTTTGTGGTCAGAGCAGACAACATAAAGGCAGTTACAGCACTCACTGCAAGGGCAAAGTAGGTGTTGAGGACTGCTCTGATCTTGAACTCAGCCAGCAGAGAATTGAAGCTTGGCCAGAACACCCAGAGAAAGACACAGCCTTGGAGACAAAGACAAGAAACTCTCATCAGCTGCTCCAAACCACAGTGCATCCATCACTGCCTGTCTCTGCCCACAGCTGGCATTCACTGGAGCTCCCAAACTGTAAGGAAAGGATAACCTTTCACAAAGCCCTGAGAGGTACCTGCCACTCTCACACCTTCCCAGAATGTGCCATGGTGATGTCAAACACAGAGGCCAGAGCACAGCCCTGCTGGCAGCTGCCTGCTCCTTCACAGGGCTGAAGGTGTGGGGCCAAAAGAACAACTCACTCTGCTCCTCAGGTCACTTACAGTGAGGAATTGTGTCAGTGTCACACTTCCATGACCACACGGGCTTCACTAACAACAGGATTGAAAACAGGTTCTTCTGCCTCAGTGACCTGGGCCCTGCCCCTCAGCATTTAGGAATCTCAGGCTCCATGAACAAGTTCGCTGCCTGGCAGGAAGGATTTTTATCCATGCACAGCTCAAATTCCAGCCAGCAGAGGGAAGTCGGTGGCCTCAGACTACCTCAGGTTGGATCCCACATGGCTCTGTGCCCCTGCTCAGACAATTGTGCACAGACAGCACCACAATCAACAGTTTATTTTGCCTTGTCCAGTCGTTATTTTTGGCTGTCCAGCCCACTTCCACAGCTGATGTGTTCTCCACACCACGGAGGTACCAGACCCTTGTGCACTTCACCTGACAGTAACATTTGAAGTGTGAATCCCAACATGTCCTCAGAGCAGGATGCAAAAAGGCACTGTGAGGAATTTGCCTGCTCAGTTGCTCCTTTCTACCCAAGTTACTTCAGGAATTATTCAAGAAGTAACAATATAATTACTCCAAATAGCAAGCACTTGGTTGCAGCAAGCTGCAATAAATTATAAGAAAGGCTTAACAGTGTCCTGATGAGTTAGATTAAAATACTGATCTCAAACTCTCCAGCAAACAAGAACTCCAGGGACACAAAAGAGCAGCATTTAAATTTCTTTTTCCCTCAACTGAGCAAAGACTGACTGAGAATTAGACTCTGTGGACCCCTGCAGGAAGATCTTAGTTCAGCTGGTGGCAGTTACACAAGAAAAGTCCTGATAAAAAGAAACCAAATTGCCTTGCTAAGCAAATGATGGGACCCCCAAACATTCAGCCTATGCCCACTCAGATCCTTTCTCATGTGCTTTTCTGTATCACACCCCCCCCTACATGAGGCTTTTATCTTTTCATTTACATTACTAGGCAGGGACTGCCTTTTTCTATCTCTGAACAGCACCTTGCAAACCAAACTGAGCCTTGGCCCCAGCTGGCAGCTGAAAGCACCACTGAAATACAAGTTATGGCCCCAACTTTGGCACACAGGTCCCTCACCAACGTGCCAAGACAAGCCCAAAGGGGACAACGTGGCCAGGGAAGGGAATGGTTAACCTGGAGGAGGAACAGTTAACCTGGCACAGCCTTTTGCTGGGGCTGACAAAAGCAAACTGAGCCACAGCTGTTGCAGGAGTGGCCTCTGTGCCTGGTAGGAAACGTGCTGAGACTCACCCATTGTCAGAAACCACAAACCAAACCAGCAGCTTTCTAGGCCTGGCTGATCCAGACCTGCATTTTGGATTCATAACCTTCAGCCTGCTGTGGCCAGCCCCCCAAAAAACCTCCCTGATGTTCTCACTGCAATCTCTTCTTCCAACTGAGACATTGAAGCCAAGGACTTACCCAACATGGACAACAAGTCTGACTTTGGGGTGCTCCTGTTCTTGTCCAGCCTTGGGGAGGGCTCAGGGAAACAGAAGGCAACTGCCAGCCCAAAGTAGGCTCCAAACAGGTGCACGTGGGTCAGGCTGAGATGATACTCAGGAACCTGTATCAACAGAAAATTCAAATTTGTGGTCTATTTCAGGCCACACAAAGCCTTTGATGCAGTTCCTGATATGGTTGTTCTTGTAACCTCTCTATAAGCAATTTATTTTCACAGTCCCTCAGGTTATGCTTGAGTTATTTCTGTGAGATTGACTTATCAGAGCTCGATGCAGCTCATAAACACACAGTCCATACACTGAGAGAGTTTGGGGCAGGTTTGCACTGTATGGTAAATGCAGGGCTGATGCTGGTGGCTGGACTGGGCTGATACACAATTCCCATGGGAAATTTGCCAGGCTGAACTGGCACAGGGAGGGAGTAAAGTTTAAAGGCAATTAGTACCTTTGCACAGGTCAGGGGATGGTCAAGGCATGGGCAAGGCCAAAGGCACCACATCCCAGTCCATGAGATCAGCTCACCCTTCCAGAGCAAAACCACACACACAGAGACACAGAGTGTGCAGGGTTTGGAGTTTGATGTCCTTAAGTGTAACCCCAAAGTCAGACTTCATCTCTTAATGAAAACATAGCCACAATCTAACTGAGAAGAGAGAAAACACCAATGTTCCTGGCAGGACAGCACTAACAAACATCAAAAAAAGGCAACATTCTGAAGTCCCAGCCAAATTCTGCCCCATGGATTTGGAAATCCTGCTGCAGTACCTCCATGAATTCTGTGTTGATCCACCTGCTCACACGGAAAGCTATTAATTCCACAAGTGTCATCACAATTAACTGCAAGAGGTTGCTCTTCCCAAGGACAGCTCCAGTGGAGATGACCACAGCAGTCACACTTATAACAGCCTTTGCTATACTGCAGGAAAAGAAAGAAAAGGAAAATATAGTTCTGTATCTGCAGGACACTGGGGCCAATGAAGAATGACACAGTAAAATGCACTTAAAACCCAAAGCCTTCTAAAATGTCTGTAAATATGACTATGCCAATTCCCAAACAGGCCCATATAACAAGGCATTAACCTCCATAAAGAGCAATTCCAGATTATTCCAATCCTAACGTGAACTAATTACCTTCTCAGAAGACCTTCCTTTGGCTCTATAAAAAATAAAACTAGTACATCTTCTACCAACACAGAGCACTGGACAGCAAATACAATGAGCAGGAGGTTGAATCCAGTGCTGCTAAATCCATATCTTCTCAGCACCATCAGGAAAAAGCCAAATCCAAAAATCACCATGTGGTTGACATCTTGAAACTCTGCATGACAGAAAAGACAGCAGTGAAATTATTAATGCAGACTGGATTTCTGTTTGAAAAAAAAATCAATTAAAATCACAATTAACTAAGAAGCCTTCAGATAAAAATTAAAGAGCCATTATTATTTAGTACTTGCAAAGAATTCCCAATCCGTAAGTAATCAGAAAAATAATACCCTTGACCCTGAATTTATTTTTACAAAGTGGATGGGTATTGGGGAGTCAAAAAGCACAACAGAAATAAAGGTTATCTGGTAAGTGACATTCATTTTTCCTGAGGTGAATTTAAAGAGCTTAAGTTGGGATTTACAGGGACAGTTAGTATGAATTAGTGCTGATTCATCCCTTGAGGGCATTGGGGAAGAAAAGAGATACAAAGAGAAACTTGTATGATGCCCTCATTGGGGTAGAAGGAACAGAAATTGCTGGAACAGTTTAATATGGAAACGAGAACCATTGCAGAAAAGGGAAAGGCTGTCCAAGATGGAAACTCTTGGATCTGTAAGCCTGGAATTGTCCCTGGGACTTGCCAACAGCCTTATTCTCATATGGTTGTGTTGGCTTGTACCAAACTGCTGGTAAAGTAGGTTTTTTTTCCCAGCTGTAAAAGAGGGAGAGTCACACAGGAGTGTCCCAAGGAATCAGCTCCTGTTTGCACAGCACCACAAACCCATCACACACCATGGCCATGGCACAATCCAACAGCACATTCCTCTGACCAATGCACAAAACACACCTCCAGACCACGTTTAAACCCTTCATTCCACTGTGTTGGCTGAACTCACTTACATCAAGCACTCAGGTGGAAAATGCCCATCCTGAATTCTCTAGGATGCCTGAACTTACCACAGAGCAGTGCCACCTTCACAGGGCTCAAATTACCTCAAACACACAGCAGAAAACAGACCAAAAATGCAATTTAGCCTCACTTATGTCTTGACTCACTCCTTTGATATAAATAAATTCCCAGCACACCTTGCAAGGTGTTCAAAGGGCAGTAAAACCACTCTACTGCTCATTAACAAGCCCACAAATGTGCTGAATCCCATCTCTGCTGCACAGCACAAGAGGAGCAGGGATTATCCTTCCTTTCCCTGCAAGGCTGCCAGTCTTACCTGGGTAGATGTCAAGAGCTGGGAACATCCCATCAGATGTTGAGACAAAGAAGTAGGAGCGGGTGAGGAAAAGAGCTTCCAGCAGAAGGATCAGCCAGGGAAAGCTGTTTCGGAAGTTGAGGTAATTGGAAGACATTGTGCACTCAACTACATTAAGCACAGACACGTTAATTTCTTTTGCCTATAAAAATGTTCCAGCAACCTCAAACCAATAGCAGAGGAGGTGTGTGGAGAGGGCAGGAATTAAAACTCAAGAGATAAAAAGCTCAGGAGGCGTCGGCAAGAGACAGTTCCTTATCTGTGCCATGTCAGGAGCCCAGACCCACCACAACTGACATGGACTGAACCCAAGAAGTGCTTATGAACACAGACATCAAACTGCCTGCAGTGCCAGCTCCTCACACATGATTAATCCAACAGGGATTTTTTATTTGTCCTTGTTTTAATCCAGAAGCCACTGAAGTGGGGCGTTTTGGGCACGTGAACAGGGTGACATGGTGGGAGCTGTGCTCAGCATATCCCTATGCACAGACATCACATTTGGTAGTTATTTAGTTCTTTTTGGACTTCTGAATCCCTAACAGGAATCACAGAATCTCAGAATGGTTTGGGTTGGAAGGGACATTAAAGACCATCTCATTCCACCTCCTGCCACGGGCAGGGACACCTTCCACTCTCCCAGGTTGCTCCAACCTGGCCTTGGACACTTCCAGGGATGGGGCAGCCACAGCTTCTCTGGGCAACCTGTGCCGGGGCCTCCCCACCCTCACAAGAAATAATTTATTTATAATATTTAATCTAAACCTACTCTCTTTCCGTGTGAAGCCATTCTCCCTTGTGCTGTCAACTAGGAACTTGCCCTGTCCAACTTGGCCTTGGACACTTCCAGGGATGGGGCAGCCACAGCTTCTCTGGGCAGCCTGAGGTGGAACAGCAGAAGCTTTAATNGCGGAGCGCCCGCCCCCTCCCCACAGGCCGCCCTTAGGAACTGCCTTCCCATTGGCCGAGCGCCGGCCCCTCCTGACCCCTGATTGGCCCATCCCCAGCCAAAGTCCGTCTCTGGGCCGCGCGTCCTGCGCTGCGATTGGCTCGACCGCTTGTCACTCTGCTGTGCACGTTGTTTATTGGCTGGGGCGGCCCGTCAGTCACGCCTAGGGGNTGTGCCTGTGATTCTGTTTCGCTAAACTGGAGCTCCAGCAACCAGGAAAACACCCTCATGACTCAGTCAAGGGCCCGGCCGCCTCCCGGGCCAGTTTTCACGCCGTATTTGGCCCCGACTTCTCACACTCAGCTCGGCACCGCCTGACCCTTGTCCAGGGAGGCCCATTGTCCCCTGGGAGCCTCGACAGGCCCGTAGCACCGAGTCCAGGCCGCGCTCCAGCCTCTCTCAGGCGCGGCGCCGCCGTTGTCTCCCTCACGGCT
>WEIV01017483.1:407653-481742 GCA_013390005.1 Calyptomena viridis | reverse complement strand
ATATAGAAAATACATATTTTATATATATATTATACATTATACCAAATATTTTTATATTTCTATTTGTACATTTCTTCAATCTTTATTACTTAGCTGGTTGTATCAGTGCCCTTAGCAATATTACTATTAAATCTTTTGAGGCACCTTGCCTGCAAACCCAAAACCCAGTGACCAACTGATGTTCAGTGAGTGAAAACCCCCCATTCCTTCCATCCCTGTTCCCCTGCAGATTGCACAACGCTGTCCAAATGAAACAGAAAGACAAGCAGATGATCAGCCAGTTGGAGAAGAAACTCAAGGCAGAGCAGGAGGCAAGAACCTTTGTAGAAAAACAGTTAATGGAGGAAAAGAAAAGGAAGAAGTTGGAAGAAGCAACTGCTGCACGAGCTGTGGCATTTGCTGCTGCCACCAGGTGCTTGGGGGAGGCATTTCTTACTCTTCTGGATGTAAAGGAGGAGTTTGATTGTGATTTTTAAAAAAGAAACTTTATTGGTGTTAAGGCAGAGGGAGGACTGGGAGATCTACATATGTGACATTTATATATGTAATATAAATTACATGTAATATAATAATGTAATATAAATTACATGGATGAATATGCTCTAAAGAGCATTGAGAACATAATGTTCTAAATTATCTGTTTGAAAAAAGGAACATCATCTTTCATATGGGGACTGTGAATCAAGGGTTTGTGCAAAGACATTGGCCAAAGTACTGCTTTGATCCCAATTTTTGGAAGTTTCCTGCTCTGGCCAAAGCTGCCAGTGCTCAGTAGTTACCCAGGTGTATAAATGGGAGCACAGTACAAGTGTGGGTGACTTTAATCTGCAGTGCTCCAAAAGTCTAAAAAGAATTACTCCTGCTTTTCTGTTCTCCATATTTCATAAATATTCCAAATTTCCTCTTACTTGATGTATTACTTTCTGCATTGTTGCCACGAGGGAAATGATTTTACTGCAAAGAACAAAGTTAGCTTCCTCTTTTTACCCTCGAATTTTTCTATTAATTTTCATGTTACAAACAGTTGAGGAATGACAGCCTTATTCTTATTTCATCTTCTCTTTTCATGTTTCTTTTTTCCTGCAGGGGAGAATGTACTGAAACTCTACGAAATCGTATCCGAGAGCTGGAGACAGAGTGCAAGAAGTTAACAATTGACATAAAGCTGAAAGAAGATCAGATAAGAGAGCTAGAAATGAAAGTTCAGGTAATAACAAAGCACCAGGAGCTCAGATCAACACACAAGGAGAGCTTTCAGCTTTCCAAAATCCAAAATCTGCATAAGAGGCAATCAACACCCTCAAGAGTTGTGCTGTTCACATGTTTGTCTTGCCTGTTTTGCTCCAGGGTTTATCAGAAAGTGGGTGTGAGGAAGGTTGATGGTCTCAGCTCCACACCACTCAGTTGGTTAAATTAGAATTTTTTTCCCCCCAAAACCCAGGGCTGTGTAGAATGAGCATTTTTCACCTAATGCAAGGAGCCTTATTGCCATTATAAATCCACAAATTTAAATAAATCCGTTTTATAATTCACATAATTTATGTAATTCACAACTTTGTGAATTACATAAGGATGTATAAATAAATGTTGCTTACTCAGTGCAGTCTGAAGCACTGGCCAGGTTTTTTTTTTGTGTGAAATGCTGCAATACTGGAAGTCCTTTGTGGCAGACACAGTGTCTGGCATCTTACAGTCTAAGAGCTCTAATGTGTGAGTTGCTGTTGACCTGACTCCTTTCAAATGTCTCTTCCTAAAGATGGACTTGGACTGACAATTTACATAAATATGTATTTTTAATGTCTCTTCAAAACCCACCTGGTGTTATTGTGAACTTGTTTCCAAACAACATATGCAGCCTTGTTGTTCTGGGTTTACCAAACCCTTGAAAACAAGAGTGATTTATCCATGGAGAGGATAAGCACAGCTTTCAAATAATTAATCCCAGCTAAAATCGAGCTTTTAAATTTTATTAGCATCTTCAAACTGTTAGAGAAGCCTTTTGTTGCAGGCATTAATACTTTCCCCTTTGCATTATTGGGGTTTTTTTTTGTTTAAAAGCATAGAATGTTTTTTTTTTGGTGGGTGGAATTTTTTTCCCCAGCCATAGGTTGTCTGTCTCTTATGGGATGTGAAGCCAGGTCAGGACAAGAGGAAACAGCCTCAAGTTGCACCAGGACAAGTTTAGATTGGATATTAGGGAAGTTTTTTCATGGAAAGGGTTGCCAAGCCTTGGAACAGGCAATGGTGGAGTCCCCGTCCCTGGGAGTGTCCAAACAAACATGGATGTGGCACTTGGGGACATGGTTTCCTGGTGCTGGCTTGGGAGTTGGACCTGATTATCTTAAATGTCTCTTCCAGCCTTTCTGAGTCTGTGATTCCAACCATTTTCCTTGTGGGAAGTGTTTCCCCATCCCACAGCTTGGCTGAGGGGGCTGTGTGGCAGCTCAGCTGGCACTTGGGAGTGATTTTTGGGTTTGGGGTGCAGGGTCTTCTGTGAATGAGGAGCAGAGTGAATGGTGCTCACTGCACTGTAATTATGCAGCACTCATTAGGGCTTTAATCACTCATCTGATGGTCGTGTGTAATTACTAGAGGTAATATTACAGTGTCCTTAATTAACCATCATTTTAATTTTACAGCATTAATGCCAAACCCAGTGGCTCAGTGTGGGGAAATGTGGCTTTTCTCAGTCCATCCTGTGTAAAGTTTGTCCCCATTGTCCCTGCAGGAGCTGAGGAAGTACAAGGAAAACGAGAAGGACACGGAGGTGTTGATGTCAGCACTGTCAGCCATGCAGGATAAAACACAGCACTTAGAGAACAGCCTGAGTGCAGAGACCAGGATCAAGCTGGATCTCTTCTCTGCATTAGGAGATGCAAAACGGCAGCTGGAGATTGCCCAAGGTAACAAAGGAGCCTTGAATTCCATAGGAAAAGCAGGGAAGTATTTAGGGGTGGTGGGGTGTGGCCCCCACTCAGCAGTTTGTCTTTCACAGCTTTGTGAGTGTGAGACTAAAACATCCATCTGCCCTCCTTTCCCCAGCTATTAAACTTGACAATAAATGTCAGGAGGGCTGTTGAAGTTAATTTATGATTATTTTCTATATTTTTATAAACATAAAGCTGTTTTAAAGAGCTAGAGGAGCTCTCTTTAAAAGAGCTAAAATAATAGTTGCTATCCATGGAGCTGCTGTCCTTGAATCCTAATATTACTATTTTATGACTCCTGAAGTAAATAAAAACTAAATTAGGGGGGGAACAACACAACCCAATCTGTTTTAAACCTCACCCCGATGAGGTGAGTGTGGTGATGCCACCAGAGGGAGCAGGAAACCAGGATAAAACCTTGCCCAGCCCAACCTTTGTGCAGCTGTGCAAACCGTGGAGCCAAATTAAATAACCTTTGGATTTAAGACCAGTTTAATTTCCCTGCAGAAGTTTGTTTGATTGCAGGAAAATTTGATTAGAGTGGGAAACTGTTTTGTTTCATTTGATTGGTGTTTCTCTTTACCTAGTTTCCCAAATTGCTGTGGTGATGTTGAGTGTGCACAAAGGGAAATTAGTGAAATGATGGGAATGGGACAGTTTGGAAAATAAATACCACGTTTAATAAGCAAATACTTGTGCTTTTGTGAGGAGTCTGGAACGTGTGAATGGGAAAGTGCAGAAAAACGTTGAGTCAGAGAAATAATCTTTGGATGTGGTGCAGCTGTGAATCCAAACAGAATTATAATGGAAGTGTTGTGGTAATTAAAGATAATTATCACAGCTCCTCCACACGACCCAGGAGTTGGGCAGGTTGTGCTTTTCCTGCTGATGTGATAAAGACCTGAATGTCTTTGGAGTGTTGCAACTTCAGCAGCTCAACACTTGGTGAGGGTGACAAGTGCTGCTGCCTCTAAGTGATATTCTTTGCTGTTTTCAGGGCAAATCATTCAAAAAGATCAGGAAATCAAGGACCTAAAACAGAAGATTGCAGAAGTTATGGCAGTAATGCCCAGCATAACATACACTGCAGCCACCAGCACTCTGAGTCCTGTTTCCCCACACTATTCTTCCAAATTTGTGGAGACCAGCCCTTCTGGACTCGACCCCAATGCCTCTGTTTATCAGCCCCTGAAGAAATGAATGCCAATTTTCTTTTTTTGCCCAGTAATTTTGTCATGCTGAAGGCATCACACAGGAGGGTCTCTTGCAGTCAAGATGAAATTGTATTGTGTGAGACTGTATTTGTTGTCATTTAAAACAGGATAAAAGAACATCTGGATTGACTAGAACTGCCCATTGGTTTTTCTTGTAAATTTTTAGAAAACCTCACAGAACTTTGCAATTTATTTTCCTTGGCCAATGCATTAAAAACAATTCTTGGTTTTCAAGTAGCCAATTTTGCCTTTTTATGTACTCTTGCATGGTTTCCTCTTGAAAAAATACAGGGCTTTGCTTGATTTTGAACCCTTTCTTCTTTTTTTTTTTTGTTTTGTTTAATAATCAAATTGAATTTGCAGATCCATTCAGAAATAGTGAGGGAAAAAAACCTTTAATTTTTACAGGGAAAGGGTTAAATAATCTAACAAAGCTTTGATTTATAGATGTATTAAATACAAATACGTGATGTCGCAGAAGATAATTTGATTTTACCCCTCAAAGGACCAAACAAATTTCAGGGGCAATGTTTAAGGGAAAGAGTAAGAGAATAGATGATGATGTGATGGTGGTTGTTGTGTGAAATATTTATATTCCCATTGGTGTTTTTAGTCATTGAGAATTGCTAACAGTCTTGTTCACAGTGCCTTGGGAAAAGACATTTCAAGAGGAAACTTGATAGTTTAAACTATTTTTTCCCCCTTCACTGTCATCTAGCTTATATATCAAGCTCATTACAGAGTCTACTGCAAATTGTACATGGTAATTTGGATGTTCATTATAAACCAGGGTTACATCTTCTGTTTATTTTGATATAAACTCAGCAGTGTTCTGTAACTTGCCTTGATTATTCTGCATCGTGGAAGGCACAATATTAATCCAGAAACGTGAAGGTGGAGCTGTGCAATGTACTGTATACAAGAGACTGTAAAGCTGGCTAATAAAACCTGCAGTTCTGGGGTTTTTTTTTTATTTTATTCAACTGTGATTTACACTTTATATCACCTTGTGTTTGACAATTTAAGTGGAGCTGAGTATTTTTCAGCTGTGGTGCCAAGGAGTTGTTTTGTTTATTTTTTTTTTTAATGAGTTTTAAAGGAAACTCAAATTGCACAAAGGTTTAAGTTAAAATAATGTATATTATACATTGAGAGAAAAGTGTTTGCACTGGCAACTTCTGAAGTGTTTCAGAGTTTTGGAAGGGGAGATTGGAGGGGTGGGAATCAAAATTGTGTGGGAAATCAGCAGAAATACAAGCCCAGCATCAGAATTTTGCAAACATGGCAGTGGACTCTGGAAGGACAAAGTTCTTCTGAAAAGAAATTTTTTTATCTAAATTATGGTGTTAATTGGCATGTTGCCTCATGGGGAAAAAAAAAAAAGAAGTAGGACACTCAAGTCAATAGAAATATTCAAGTTACATCCTTTTAATCACAGATATTCCTTTGGGATACAATTTCTAGCTTTAGCCAGGTGTGCATGTTGCTGTCATTTGCATTTTTGAATCATCTTGTGTAATTGTCACCATGAAAGTGTTACTCAGAAATGTCATAAGTTTTTCATCTTTGTGCAAAACATGAAATATTGTCACTGACTTTTTGTGTTGAGGTTCCCCCATTTTGCTGCCCACTTGGGCACAGTTTTCCTTCAATACTTGGTCTTGGCTGCATTCTTTTTTTTTCTGTGGGGTTTACAAAGAATAAACATTTTCTTGCAGATAAAAAGAAATAATTACATTTTTTTTTTGCCTTTTTAACTGACCTCATTTAGAAGTACAAAGAACATATTTTGCTTAAAGAGCAGCACCCTGTGATTCCAGGTAAGTCTCTTTTGCAACAGAGCTTCAGTGAAACAGAAGGAACAACAGATGTTTTCTGTGCTCATGTATAAACTTAGCAAGTTCCCTTGTCTGTGGGCTCTAAAAAAAGGAGGAAAAACAGGTAAATTGAAATTTCCTGAGAATTGCAGAAATCTGTCTGTAAATTGAGTCTTTGTTCCTTTCCAGCCTTTCTGTTTCCTGCAAAGCAAGGCCAAGGTGGACAGTTTGGAGGTTTAAGCATTGCCCTTGTCTGGATAAAAATGAAAAACAACTTGTGCCTGGTTTTCAGGGTTTCTGCCCAATTCTCTCAGCAGCCACAGTTCCTGTTATAAAATCTTTTATTGAGGTAAACGAGCTGGTTTTTCCCTCTTTGCTTTGGCTCCTGACTGGAGTTCTCAGAACTTTACACCTGGTAAAATTGTTCAGGTACCAAGAAATTCCAGCCTCAACTATCCTGGGATCCTGCTGCCAAAACCTCCCAGTTTCCTGAGTACACTGGATTTTTTTTTTTTATTATTTATTGCTATTTTCAAGCCACCACCAGTGACACACACGGATCATTTCCTACTAAAATATAGATAAGTTTGCAGTTTGATCAGATCCTGTTGCAGTCCCTGAAACCCTCCTCAAATGGAAATGTTCCTCTAGGAAAGGGGAAAGGATTTGCAGGCTCTGAGAACAAGGGGGGAGGAAGATAATTCAAGCATCAAATCTTACACCAGCCAGCTCTGGGTCTTTAAATATTTAAATGTCTGAAATGGAAAAAATCTTAATGACTCATCATAAATTGTAGTTGCAGGATGAATACATGGGGAATTTAAACACATCTGTCTGCAGAAGGGTCACCAAGGATATTTTGGGGTTTTTTTCTACAGTCAATTTTGAAATATTACTGAGGAATAAACACTCTAGAGAGATCTGCCAAAGAAAAACTGAAGTATCCAGAACTTCAGCCTCCCTAAATCTAGAAAGATAATGGAAAGGCAGGACTTGTGTGTAATGGGTTTGGGTTCCTCTGGGTTTATCCTCACTAAAAATGTAAGTAGAGCAGAAAGCAGGACGTAATTTTACTTTTAATATTTAACAAAAAGCTCCTTTAGTCACAGAATCCATTCACTGGCTCCTCTTTCTTGGCATATTTCATGTGATGGGGAAGGAGAGGATAAAAGCAAAGATTGGCCTCATCAAATAACTTCCAGAAAGTAAAAAAATTCCCTGCTTGGGCTGGAATGTCCTCTGGAAATGGAGCAGAGCAGGAAAGCAGAACTTCCACCTCCCTTCAGCTGCTTCCTTGTGGTTGGTTTTTCCTCTTTCTTTCTTAGCTGTTAAATCAGATTTGGGAGTTGTTTCTTACCCTTGCCTTGCCTGAGGCACTCTGGAATTACAAACTGGAGGAAGTGGCTCCCAGACAGTTTCTCAGGCCAAAAAAAATGTGCCTTTTGGCATTTCCTGGTCCTGTCATTCATGTCCAGGAGCTGCCTGCTCCAAATACTTCATTATTGATGACATTTGTATGCAGCAGATGGATTTTTTGGTACTTCAAAAATAAGAATCTGTCTCTTTCCAATATCTAGAAATACTCATTTGATAAAAAATACTCTATTAAAAAGTTTAACCCTTCACCAATAGTGCCACAGTTTCTTAATTGAAAGCACTAAATAAAAATAATCACTAAAATAATACCCATCCATGTGACTGAAGCATTCCTGATAAAGGGAAAGAGGCAGGAAAAAATCCATTTCAATCGAGTTCAGAGGCAAATGGATCATTTTCCTACAATGTGAGTGGTGATTATGCTGCTCCAGACCCTGTTGTCAGGCTCAGAAAATAACTGGGGTTTACTGCTTGCAGTGAAAGTCTTTATATATCTTGCATAATTAACATGGAATTTCCCACCAAAATGAAGCTGCTATGAACCATAATGGTGTGATTGTAATAAAAGAATAGTGACACTTAGGGAAAGTGTAGCCCAGTCTCTTTATAGTTCTAGAAATGAAATTTTTGTGGGGAAAAGCAGCTTTTTTTTGCTCTGCCCCAAAGCATGGGTTTAAGAGTTCCCTGATCATAAACTGTGTGAGATTCAGGTGAATTTTCATTCCTTTGCTTTCAAGCCATTCCACCCCGAGTGTGATTGAAATGTCCCTTATGCAAAATGCATGACAAGCATTTTAAAGCCAATTTAAGACGGTGCTAAACCCAAGGGATTCTCACAAGATTGAAATAACCAGCATTTTACAACCTTTATCTCGGTAAGTGCTCACTTAATCTCATCTGTTTCCTCATGTGTTTGCCACTATATCCCAACTTTCATTAACCTTGACTAAACAATTTGGTTTCTGGATGATTTTTGTAACCTCTTTGGGTGTATTGTCACTTAGAACCATCTGTTTATCTGTAATTCCTTTTTCTTAATTAGGCTCAGGATGGTGTTTTTTTGACCTCTCTCTGAATGAACTTCCATATAGAATAATTACAAACAATTTTTATCATGAGAAGATTTATGCTTTATCTGCTTTTAGAGGCTTAGCTTTTCAAATATTGAACTGCTTTGATGAGGAAAAAAAAATATTAGAAGTGAAGTATTATCTTATTGGTGATTACTTGGAAAAAAAAATTCAAATACCCTCAAATTCCGAGTACATTTGGATCTGAAACTAAATGTGATTCATAGCAATTTTCTGTTAAAATATTTGAGATGTGGAGGCATCGAAGAGAAAAGTGCTGGAGTTTTTTTTCAAGTGAGAACTCGCAGAAGGGGAAATTCCTTTGTGTCCTTCCAGAACAGCCACGAGAGGGCCCAGGATGCCTTGGATGAACCTGGTTCTGCTTGGGGAGCGAATTCCTCAGCCCGACAGGCTGGAAAAAATTCCATTTTTTCTTAAGCAGACATCTGCGTGTTATTCCATAGTCTTTCCATTATATGAGGGAATAGGAAATTCATCTTGGGAAGCCCGGAGAGCTCAGAAATACCTGGATTTTTGTGTGATGAGAAAAGTCTGATCAATCTGTAAGCATTCCATGGGAAATTAGAGATTCAAAGCAAGGAAAGAAGGGAGGTTTTGTCTTATTCTCCATATCCAGGAGCCTTTCTGTGGCAAAAACTGAAGCATTGTAGATCCTTGGCTGAAATTAGGTGTAAATACAGGGAAAATTCTCCAGTCTCCAACTTTTCCCTCAGGAACACTAATACTTAGAGCTAATTACCTTCCAAAAATCCCCATCCTGCAGGTCATCAGGCCTTTGCTCTCCAAAAGTGGGGAATTGTTACTTCTATTATTGAGGTATTTAGAAATGCAGGTGAAAATAGTTTAGTTTTAGAAAAACAAAGTAGTTTATGATTCAATATTTGACTTCTTAGGGCTAAAAAAGTTGCAGGAACCGTTTGCCAGGGGGTGCAGGATGGATCTTGGCTCGTGAGGAGGAGCTGGTTTAGATTTCTGTTGAGAACAATTCTTCTTTTAAAGTCCAGTTTATAGGAAATGTTGCCCAGCACCAACAGCCACTACATTAAAACCACTCCACGTTTACAAACACTCCTAACTTTGGACAAATTAACACATTTATGTTAAATTTTAATGTGGGGGAGGGCAAAACCACAGCAGTGGAAACCACATCCCAGTGCTGCCAGATGTCCTGTTGGTGTGGAGTCCACCTTCATTAGCTCTTTCCTTTGGCTTCCTAATTACCAAAATGTCATTATTAAATGTAATTCTTCCCCACAGCCTTTAACCTCTGGGATGTGTCTGATGGGCAGCAGGGTGGAGTGGATGGAATTCCAGACTGGTTTGGGTGGGAAGGGACCTCAAAGCCCATCCTGTCCCACCCCTGCCATGGGCAGGGACACCTCCCACTATCCCAGGTTGCTCCAACCTGGCCTTGGACACTTCCAGGGATGGGATGGGAGGTTATTTTTTGACATGAGGAGGCTCATGGAATGAATTTGCTGTCCCCTTTGCCACCCCTCTCCCTTAATTTTATTTTAACTCAGTTTTTATTACCTCAGTAATCTGTGAGTAGCATTTAAAAGGACTGAGCTCAGCATTTGTGCCTTGTGTGTGTGCACAAGGAATGAGGGTTTTTTTTCCCTGGAATGCTCAGAGCCTGAGTGGATTTGGAGGAGAAGAGGGAGAAATGAATCCAAGCAGCAGCACAGCAGCTTTCCTGGGTTCCATCCTTGGCAAGATGCAAAGGGCTGGGTTTGCCCCCCCTCCCTGAGCCCCTCAAACACCACCTGCATCCAGCTTTTCCCAGAGCCTGGTGCATATTCCCACATGGAATCTGAACTCTTTGCAACCCCCACCTCTCTCTGTGTGAATTTTGGCAGGTTCAGGCCCTTGGCAGAGCTGGAAATGTGAATAAAACCCGACAGTTCAGGCTGAAACTGCTGCTGCACCTCAAGATTCATGTCCAGGCTCTGAGCAGTCACTATATCACTGGGAGTGCAGGTATAAAAATGGACCTGCCCTTTCCTAATGCCACTTTTACATCTCATTAGCACAACTTCCCAGACCTTGAGGCTCTTTCCAGCACTGGACAGCTGGACACCAGGTACAAATGATCCCTTTAATGTATCACAAGGACTTTTTCTTCCAAATGCCAGTTTGAATTTGCTGGATTCGGCTGAGTATCATTCCCCTTTTTTTATCACTGCATTAAAAAAATGTATATATTACAGGGCATCTTATTTGTGAGTGGTAGTAACTGTGCCTCACAGGTACAGGTTGATAAAGCCTGATACTCTTAATTTTGTGGCTCTAACACAGGAATTTTAAAATATATTTCCTATTTTCTTTCACTTGGTCTACATAGGGAAATTTAAGTAAATGGCTGGGTCTCTGCCTGTGTCAGCTGAATTTTTAAATCAGTTTGTTACTTTTAATTAAATGCCAATTTAATTTCAATTATTAATTTAATTTTCATTTTATTAATTAAATTAATAATTTAAATCAAATTTGGTTGGTTTCAATTAAAGTTGGCAGCAAATCAGCAATGCTGAGGATGTACAAGTCCCTACAGCCTTTAAGGAAATAGGCAGTTGATAAAGGAGGGGAGACCATGAGCTGCTGCAGGAAGAGCTCTGTGTAGAGGTCCAGTCATCCCTGGCTTTATCCAACCATTCCCAGTTCACCAGGAGACCCTTATCCACAAGTTTAGAGATGTGGGTGTGTTTATACAATTATTTAGTGTTACAGCCTATTTAAAACAAACCAAGTTGTACTTGTTACAACAAAAAGGCTTGGCTGACAACAAATTAACATTATTCCCATGTGTGCTTTGCCTTTGAGGCACCTGATCTGCTCTGATTTGCTACAAAAATCGGGCTGTGGAGGGTCGTGGCCAGTTCTGAGTGATGCCAAGAAACCAGGATTGTTGTAACTTTAATACCATCTTCCTCATGAGGAGTGTGTGTCCTGCAGGAAATTGTTTCACTTCTCTCTACTTGCTCACCCATCTGTAAAATGGGATTTTTGTTTCTTGGCTTCTCAGGGAAATATTTGAAAGCTCTCTCCATGTTTATTGCTGCTTTAAAAGTTTAGAGAATTATTAAAACGTCGGGGGCTTCACTGGGCTCTGACATGCAGGAATAGTTTGCAGGTAGGAATTTCTCTGGCAGATATTTTGTAAAATATTTGGCTTCCTCCTGTGTCTTATCTTGCCCACAGCAGCCAAACGTTAGTAACAACAAAAGGAACACTTAAATTATGCATATTTTAAACAAAACAGTCTGGTGTCTTCTGGTCCCTCTCTTTCTAATTTGCTGCTGATTTACCACAGCCAAAGAAAAAAGGAGGGAAATGTGGTAACACAACAGGGAGCAGCAGGACCAGCTCAGGCCTTGACAGAGGAGGAACTGGAATAAATGAAACCATGAGTTTTACTCCATATTATGGCACCAAATAATGCATTAACAGCCTGATTCCCTGTGTTGCTAAATGGCACCAATACTTAGAAAGTCAAAATGATCCTCAAGTACCCAAACACAAAGGCAAGAGTTATTCAGTGGAGAGGAGGGAGCCTGTTCAACGAGCCCCCATGTTCCACAGCACTCAAAAAGCAGCATTATCTGAGCATTATCATGAGCTCTGCACAGCCCTGGGCAAGGCTGAATTCTGCTCTCAGCCCTGCACTGAGACTTGCTGCAAAAAGGGGGTTTTTAGCTGGAAAATGCCAAAGCAGCTTCGTGTTCTACAGAAACTGGGGGACATAGGAGGGAGAAGCATTAAACAGGAGGATTTTCTCAGCACTCCCTCATTTTTTTCAGCATTGATGTTTAATAGTAGTTACATAAACCAGCACTTATTGATTCCCTTCTGCCCTCAGCAGAGTTTGCTTTGCAGTTTCTCTGTGTTTCAGTTGTCTGCCCTGAAACAGCTGATGATCCAAGGAAGCATAAAATAGAAAGGGTAAGAAACACCACTGAGTTCTTCCCAGCTTGAATAGCTGATCTGGTTGACTCTCCCATGAGCTTGTGAAACAGCAACTTTATTTGTCCTGTCACAGCACTTAAAATGCTATTGGCCAGGGATTCAAAATCATCCTTGGCAACTCAGCAACAGCACGTTTTGGGGTCCCTCTGGCTTTTTTTTTTTATTCTTTTTTTAATTGCTGGGGCTCTCAGCACAGCTACAAAGTCCCACAAGCCAAAACAATCACTGAGCTGAGATATCTTGCTTGACAGGTAGAAGTTATTCCCTCCCAGGTGGGCTTTCTATGCAGCAGAGCTCTGAAGATGCACAGCTCCCTCCACTCCTTGCCTGGCTCTTGCTGGTCCCTTATTTAAAGCAGTTCATTAGCCTGGCTGGACCTCTTCATCTCCCTTGTATTTTGGAGCCAATAAGCAGCTGATGGAGTTTCAATCTGTTGAAAGTTTGTAGTTTTTCTTGATTGCATTTTGGATTGCATGGCTGCCAGTAATAGTATTTCTCAAAGCCCAGGCTTTGAAAATTACTTAGCCTTATGTTTGGCAGTAAATAAGCTGCATAATTACAGTTCTAGGAGCAGATCCAGTACCTTTAGAAAGTGCAGTGGAATCCAAATACCTTCCTCCTTCTCTGCCTTCATTCCTCTCTCCCCTAAATGACAACAGAATTAACTTTGGAGAGACCTGTTGCTTGAAGTGGAGTCAGTGGATTAATAAAAGCGTTAATTATTAAAGCCAGCAAATGCTCCCTAATGATTGTTTGCTGCAAAGTTAATGTTTGATTGGAGAAGGTCATCTGCAAGCCTGAGTGGAAAACCTGTGTGTAATAGCAGGTGAAAACACAATTATCTTCTCTCCATGCTCTGCACTGGTGCTCTGCACTGCACCTGATCAGCCCAGACAATGAGCTCGGCCACGGCACAGTCACAACCCCAAAGGTCACAGTTTTTAATTAACTGGGAGAAATTACATCTGTTTCTGTGCTTCCTCCAAGGAGGCGTGGGCACCTCATCCTGTGAACTCTGCCTGGGACTGAACCTCCAGCTGGTTTGGGTGGTTTGTGAGGGTTTAACTGCAGTTTCCTGAGAGCTCGACTGTCACACGGCAGAGGTGCAAAGGAAATGAGTGGATGCTGGGTTTATGCCCATGAGCTGTGCTCAAATGAGGCAGAAGTGTCTAATAATAGTCTCTGCTGCAAAAATTGAGCCTGCAGTGGGGCTGAGGTGGGAGGTGACCCCCAAACCCTCGGCCTGCAGCTGCCTGTGTACAAAATTCAGGTGTGATTGAGCTGAATGGCACCAGCAGGCACCTTCCTCACCAGAGATGGAGAATCCTCTCTCCTAACTCCAGCTCCAAGGCTGAGCCTTTCTGATCCAGCCTCGTGGGGATGAGATAACTCCAGGCTGCCAGAGCCTTGGGGCTGTTTCCATGCTGAATCCTGCATTTCCACTGTTTTCCTCTACTGAAAGTTAATTGGAAAGGGCATCAGGAATCTGGCTTAACATCACGATTTCCCTGAAGTGATGGTTGGTAGCACTGAAGGTGGGAAGAGACCTCGGGTTCTCCCAACGCTGCCACTCACTCTCTTTGTGGTTTCAGGCGAAGCATTTAACCTGTCTTTGCTTTGATGGGTTTTTTTTTCCTCACTCTAAATGAGGATGATAACACAAAACCCTCGAGAGCCTCGCAGGAAGGGCGTTGTCACAGATTTGCCAAGTCCTGTAGTTGTTAGAGGAACGGATGTTTAACTTTACAAATTAAAACAAAACCCTCTTTGAGCAAAGAGCTGCACGAGGCTGCTGGGGTTTAGGCATTAATAATATTGCAAGTCCCTGTAGACACTCCCTGGTTCGTTGCATCATGAGAGGGATGAGACTCGTGTGTTTTGCAAAAGGAAGATTAGAGAGGGGGGAATATGAAGAAGCGAGGGGTGAACAGTCAGAAACAAAAAGCAGGGGAGCAGCTCTTTGGTGCAGCTGCACCTCAAGTGAAACAAGGGACACAACATAAGAATGTTCTTTACAGTAAACAAGGCAGGCAGTGTGTAAAAAGCAGTCGGAAAGGGTGGTTGCTGCCATGAAGGAACAAAAGCTGCTGCTTTATCTTTCAGAACTGACAAAGGCTTTGGAAGTGTCTGATCTGAAAGCATTGTTTCCCCGGAGGAAAAGGAGGAGATGTCTCCAGTGACACGTAGCACCAGGAGAACCCTGTCAGGCTGATAAAGGATCGTGACAGATCATCAGGTGGGAGAGAACTGAAATCATTCTGACCTTTTCATGCAGAAAAGCTCTTGCACTTCGCGGACTGTCCACGCGATTGGTGCGACTCGGGGATCTCTTCATTACCCTCCCAGACACTCAGCTGGCTCGGAGGGGCACCTCTGCCTCCTGGGATTTTGGCCCTTTGCTCTGCAGCTCCAAACCAGCCGATAAAAGGGGGTTGAGCCGAATCCAAGCTGCACGTGCTCCCATCGCAGGGAAATACGGAGGGAAATCTCCCGACACATCCCGACAAGGGGAGCCGCGGCAGCGAGGGAACAAACCCACACTGTCTGGGACTCCGGGGGTTTGTGTGCTCAGCCAATGGAGATTTATCAGCCCTCTTTTCACTGTAATTCCCAGGGACATGGGAATGTTTCGGTTGGAGCAGCACTGCTGGGCTCCTGCTCGTAGCTCTGACTACACGGGCAGGGGGTGAACAGCCCGTGCGCTCTGCCAGAGCCGGCAATTAAACCTCTCAAGCCTGTTTAAATGACACCAAGGCACAGCTCCAGCCAGAGGTCTCTCTCTCCCTTTCACTACCCTAATTTACACTTGTTGTTGATCGCTTAATATTCCCCATCCCAGCGTTTCGTTTGGCAGAAGGGAGGTCAGTGAGGGAGAGCAGAGTTCTTGGCTTGCACATCTGCTGTGCCAGGGAATTTGGGAAGTGTGTGACACTTGTGGATCTGGTGAAGGGTGTCAGTATTGCAGCTGTGGAGCAGCTCAGTGTTTGTGACTGTCTGTGGCAGAGCCTCATTTATGGAAAGATGTGGACACCAAGTGACAGAGAGTGACACAGACCTCACCTGTGAATGCCTTGGATAATGTCTGATTTATTCCCAGATTGATACTGGTGGGGAGCAGGACAGCCTTTGCAGGGGGTGGGGGAATTTTGGGGTTTGGTTGGGGGTTTTTTAATTTTAAGGGCCCAGTCAGCAGGAAAAAGAGCCAGAATCACATCTCAGCAAAGAAAAGCCTCCAAATCCCATATCCAATTGAAGCTGCAGAAAGAATGGAGGTTGGCAGAACATAATTATCTAAACTGGAGTTCAGCCAGGACCCTGGGGCTTAACCCTCCTCCTCTTCCTGTGAAAGTGCCATTGGATATTTGATAGCTGTATTGGGTCCAACCACTTGGTTTTATGGATCCCCTGGAAGGCTGGAGTTCCTGGGGCAGCAAAGCCCCTTGGCTTCTGTGCAGTAGCACCTATGAATTCCCAAGCCACAGCTTGCTGCACCTGAATTTCCTTTGGCAATCCTTATCCAGGTGTTTCCAGCTCAGAGCCTGCTTTTTCCCATGTGGAATCTGGCAGGATCACAGCCCTGAAGGTGTCCAGGCTCTGCTCAGGTATTTTTTTTTAACTGCTGTGGTGGGTGCCCACGTTTTTGATCCACTTCTCCCTGTGCCTTCCCACGTGCAGCCAAACACCCCCAGATCCTGCAGCAGGGAGGGAATGCAGGATATGCAAGTTACTCCATGCCTGAGGATTTTGCTGGTGCAGTTCCCCAAATCCCCACTCTTTGGGCCACATCTGCCACGTCAGCACAGCGTGGCAAGGCTGGGCAGCTTGTGTTTGCCAGGGCATGAAGAGGAGTCCTGGGTTCAGTGCTCTGAGTGTGTATCAAGCCCTGCCTTGTTCCATCCTGGTGTGATCAGCAGGATGGGGCTCTCTGGCTGCCCTGGAATCATGTGGGAGGGATGCCCTGCCCTGGAACTGTGTGGGAGGGATGCCCTGATGGGCTCTGCCCAGATGCTGTCAGCAAATGTGTTCCTGCAGATCAGATGTCTGTGTGTCACTGCTTTGTCCCAGTGACCAGAACATGCCAGAAAAGTTCTTTCTTCTGATTCTCTGGTATAAATATTCCCTGTGACCCAGGGAAGCCGTGGTGGGGGCTGCTCTGTGCACTCTGAGCAGGGGCCACGTGAATGGAAGGGCTGTATTAATTATTATGAAACAGCTCTGAGAAACAAATGCAGGTTGCCATGGAAGCACCAGCAGCGACAATGTCACCTCATTTTTAAGATGCTTTCAATGTTCCAAACACAATTTCCCTTCTTTTTCAAAACAGACAATGGCAAAATATCCCAGTGGAGGGGAGGTGGGGCCGTGTCCACGGGCTGTGCCAAACTTGGTGCCCCTTTATTGCAGCTGAGGGACCAACTTTGTTCCTAAGCCATGGAGAAAGGGCACAGGGGGCTGCAGGTGGAGAAGCTTATCCAGGATGTAAAGGGAAGCACAGGCTGGAGATCAGGGAATAGGCTGTTCCTTCCCCATCCAGAGATGGAAGGGCTGGGGATCCACAGGACAGTGAATCTGGTGACCTCTGGTCCTTGGGAGGTTTGGGGGTACCAGGGGAAGAGTTAAACACTAAAGAGGGGACACAGGAACCTGTCTCTGGGGGTGTGACTGGAATAAATCAAGATCTTGTATGAGAGAGGAAATGGCCAAGCAGCAATGCTGAGAATTGGTAATGCTGATTTAATGAATGCAAAAATTTAAATTATTGGAGAGCAATGACAAAGTACAATAATAAATGCCTGGAAGCTGAATTCTCCCTGCCCCTTTCAATCATCTATGCAAAGCAAAAGGTGACCTTTTAACCCACTTTATTTTAATGAACTTTTTGTTGCTTGGCTTGCCCCAGGAACTTGTAGTTTTAGTGCACGTAGCCAGCATTGGTAAACCTAAAGGAATAATCAGCTGTGGCCAAGCCTTGGCTTTTTTACCCTTGGATAGTCCCATCTGGAGGATACAGGCACAAAGGGGATTGTGTCCTTGTGGTTTTCACCCAAACCTGGAGAAAGGCTACTCCAACATTTATGATTGGTCTTAAAATCCCTCTTGCACTTCCAAACAAGGAATGAGTTCGGAAAATATGCACTTAATAGAGTTATTCATTTTTTTAAAAAAGCATTTTAACCAAGAAACTAATGACATAACTGAGCCTTAGTTTTGAGCTCTTTTCTCCTGAGATGAAGAGGTTTTATTCCAGGCCAAAACAAAACATCAAGACACAAACCCTTCCAGTATTTTTCAATGCCCTTGGATGCCCATGTGCAGAAGGAAGACTGCAACATTCCAGCTGTTAAATCAAGCTTGGTGGATGTAATTCTTTGCTGGAAGACAGTGATATATCCCTGCAGGAATGTGAGTGAGCCAGAGCAAAGCCAGCGGGCGGAGATGGGAAGTAAATGTTCTCCTTGGATTCCTTCTAATTCCTGCTGTATCTTGTGATAACTGCTAAATCATCAGCCTCAAGAACACCATTTGTGGTTATTAAAAGCATCCATCAGCCCACTTAACCACTGCAGCTGGGGCCAACCCAAAAACCTGCCTGGGTTCTGCTCCTGCTCAGTGGCTTCTGCATCTCTGATGGGAACAGGGCTGCTGAGTTAGAGAAGGACTGTTGGCCACGCCAGGGAGCAGAGGAGGAAGCAGAGAGACTTTAAAATTAAAGCAAAAAAATAAATAAATCTTGATTTCTCAAAGGTTTGGCCCTGCCAAGCCTCAGCCATCCCAAGGAGAGCTGTGACACTGCTCACTGGGCTTTAGCTGTGAGCAAGTGTTGTTTGCATCAGTGCCTGGGCTGTTGGCAGGATGATTTCCAGGAGTCCCTGGCACCGTTAAGATAACAAATGTTTAGAGGAGATAGAGATTTTTTGATTATTTCTTTTTATCCCAATCAACACAAGGCCCACTGTGCCTTCCAAGAAATCAGCAGCTTGCAGTGAAACCATTGGTTCACTTGGTTGCAGCTGCACTGCTGAGCTACAGGACCAAAAAATTAGGACTCACATCCCAAAGAGAGGAACTTGTCACAGCTCAATGCTAACTCTCATCAGCAACTCTGATTAACATATGTTATCAACATAAAAGGACAATTAGAGTCACAAAATCATTAAGGTTGGAAAAGACCTCCAAGATCATCGAGTCTGACCATTAGAGAACTATTTTAAGTTAAAACGTGGCTAAAATAATTTTAAATGGTTAAAATAATGGCAAGAATTCCTCCCAAGTACAATAAGACAAGAATTTGTTGGGGTTTCTCATCATGATCACAAAAAGCTTTTGTCTTTGCAGGTCAAAGCCTTCCAGTCGAAGGTGATAACCAGATTTTTGATACCTGAAACCTGCTTGGCTTCAGCTCCACAGACCATCAGCTCCTCATCCTTCTCTCAGAGCTCAGATTTTCCCCTCCCATCACTCAGGTTCCCTCTCCAGGGTCTGCTCACACTCCCTTCCTGCTTCACCCCCCAATCCAGCACCAGGTTTAGTGCAAGAACAGTGAGGTACAAGACAGGCAGTGATGGTTTCATGTGACCTCATCCTGCAGAGGTGTAAAACATCCTCACCCCCCTCAGCTGCAGGGATTTGAAAGCTCCCACCATCCCTAAACTACCAGTTTTACTGCTTTGGCAGCTGGGCTTGGAGGCTCTGGGGTGAAAACCTTCCTCCCAGAGTGAGGGAGATGGCAACCTCCTCATCCTAGAGAGCAAATATCAGCCTGGAGCTCAGGAAAGGGAGGGGAAAACCCCAGAAGCATCAAAGGGCACACAGATGGTCAAAAACTGGTGGAGAGCACAACTGCCTGGCAGTGAGCCCCGGGGTGTTAATCTGAAAACAATTGTTCCACAGATGCACAGTTCTTGTGATAACCCCAGTTCCAGCAGCTAATGACAAGTTGGGAGCTGTTTAGCTGCAGAGCAGACAAAACAGATTTTCCTCTGTATTTCTGATGGAATTTTTAAAAATGATGAGGTGAGCTCTGCGTTTGTTTGGTCTGGTTTGGGGTTCTTTTTTTGTCTTTTTGAAAAGAGCCTCCTTTCACTTGAGTTTAAAGCCTGTTTTTTGTGTTTCTTACCCCTTTCATCTCCAACCTTCCTGTGCAGCAGCTGCTGAGAGGTCCAGCTCCATGGCTGGGTGCTGTGCCAGCAGTGAGCAGTTTTTACCAGCCTGAAAAAAATGCCTTTTCTGTCTGGTCCTCAGTTGCTGGCAGTGCTGTAATCAAGCCTGTTCACAGAGCCAGGCTGGGCTGGGTGCAGGGAGGGAAGATCCACATGGGAAGCAGCTCCAGCCCCGAGCTGCTGCCAGCAAGAGGTTTTGGGCTTCTCCTTCCCCAGCCCTGCAATGTGCAGTGAGAGGAGTGCTGTGGCCTGAGAGGAAAGTCTGCACCTTGAACTCTTGCCACTGTTAATTAACCACAGAATGTCTCTCTTACACACTGCTCTTCATCAGCTCATTTGTCTTGTTCTCTTTGTTTGGCAGCTGGAGAAGCCAAAACTCAGAGGGCCATCATTTGTCATCCATGGAGCCCATCTGCACAAGCCAAAATAAACCAAATTTCCCCACGGGCCAGCCCAGCACACTAACCACAAGGTAACACTGCTTCTGTCCTGTTCTCTCTCTGAAGATTGATAAAATTAGTCTTCTAATCTGACAAAATTAGCCCCTTTTATCCTTGCAGTTGTACAGTGCTACACTCAACTGATTCCCAAGTGATTCCCCAACCCACCTCAAAACTTTGTGCCTCTTGCTCTGTGAAAGAGCACAATTTTGGTGTAAATAAGTAACACAGCACTGGCAGAGCCACAGTGTCTGGATTTGATGCTCCTGTGCCAAGAATGGGAAGGGCAACTGGGGCTGCAGTGGGTTCTCCCAGTGCCAGGTTTGCTGGTGTCAAGAGCATCCTTGAGGAAGAAGGTGCCACGACAATGCTCTAAATTCCTGTTTGCTCATGCCAGACACACAGAGCACATGGATTTCTCACTGGGGTGATGGTGGGCTGCAGGAGAAGCCCTTCCCATGCCCTGCACAGCAGCTGAGGGTGTTTCTCCAAGCCTGGCACCTTCCACCCACCTGGAAGTTGCACGGAGAGCACCATTCCCAGGACTGTTCCCAGGACTGTTCCCAGGACTGTTCCCAGGACACGATGCAACAGCAGCTCAGGCCTCCCACCACAATCCCTCTTCAGCAGCTGGAGCAAAGGAACAATGACAAAAGGTGCCCTTAAGGGTATTTACTTCCCAAAGGAATGCACTTAAGGGCTCTGGGAAGCTCAGGATGTTATTAAAGGATGAGTGTGGGGGGAGCACTTGTCAGCCCTAAGTGAAATTGATAAAAAAGATGTTTTATGCAACAGGCTGTATTTAAATCTAAGGGACAATTTAAGCTGCTTTCTGGGTAATAGCATCTCTTTGATTGAGAAGCCGTGTTTTAAATATGGAATTAGTGGAAGTGAGCGTGTTGGTGACCCTGTTTCCAGGGAAGGCACAGTTATGCACATTGCAGTGAGCACTGGGACTTGAGGCACAGTGGAGAGACTTTAACCCTTCAGTGGCTTTTGCCACATCAAGGACAAGCTCCTCAGCCCTTGTGCCACATCAGGTTGGTCCCTGAGCCCTGTTGGTGACTGTGCTCAGTCAGGAGCACCAGACTGGAGAGGAGAAGTGCAGGGACAGGTCTGAAAGGTCTGACAGCAGAGAAACATCCCCGGATCCCAAACCTCTCCTGGTTAATTGTCTTCTGCCTGTGCAGCACCAGCCTCTGCCTGAGACAACCACCACAATCCTTGTTGTTCCCACTCCGAGCTGTCATCCAACATTACAGTTCCCCACCACACTCCACCCAGATCTTGGCTCCTTTTCAGTGCTCCCTTGATGCAGTTTGGCATCTTTCTGGGTGAGAAGTGCTGCTGCTGCCACCTTCCCCTGTCAACATCCCTTTCTTGCAGTGCCCTTCTGCCTTGGCACTCGATGCCATCAACTCAGTAATTAGTATTGTGTTATAATTGAATTGTCAAAAGGAGCTTGGATCAGAGCTGAGCGAGTCATTGGGGTTACTGCTGCCTCCTCTGGTCTTTCCTCACGTTTTTTAACATCATTTCTTCATCACTTTATCATTTATTAGTCATGATCACATGTAAGGATTAGATTGGGAGTGGTTTGGGGCAGGCTCTGTGTCTCCTGCAGCAGCTGCAAACCTGAGCAAGGGCTGCTGGGTGGTCCCTTCCCCATCCCTTGCAGCCTCTCTCTTCCTTCACTCTCTGCTCAATTCCCAAAGTGACTGAGGGGGATGTTTCCAGATGAGCATCAAGTGGCAGCAGATGTGCAGGGGTTTGTCCTGCCCAGCCAGGTAGAACCAGCTGCTAAAACCACAGCTGGGAAGTGCTGGGAAGCACCTGAAGTGCTGCTAAAAAGGGCTGGGAGAAGCTCTTGCTCCCTGCTGGTGCCTCTCCTGGGAGCTGTCCCCATCCTGTGCCCAGTGCTGCTCATCCTGGGCTGTGCTGCATGTCCTGGTCCTGCTTTCTGCTCTCACCCTTAGCAGAGGGATCTGCCAGGACAACCCTTGGCTCCTCCAGGCAGCACAGGAGTGTGTACAGCATCCTGATGGAGCAGAGGGAAAAAACTTGAAGCCTGGCACAGCCCCACACAAAACAACTTCTCTGCCACTGCAACTCATCCCCTTGGCCGTGAATTTTGGGTTTCCCTCTGGCAGGAGCATCAGAGAAGTTGCAGATGAAAAGCTGCACAGCCAAGGAGAGGGGCTGGAGTGGGAAGAAACCCCTGGCTGTGGATTTGTCAGGCCCCCACTGAACTCCCCTCATCTCACTGCCACCTCCCAGAAGATTAATGGAGAAAGCATAAAGACAACACTTTGGCAGGAATAAACATGTTTTCCATCCATCTGGGAAGCCCTGCAGCCTCTGTTGATGCTTCTGCTTGTAGGGAAGACATGAGTTTGCAAAGCCCCACTGGGACCCATCGAGCAGCAGCTTTTCCAAATAAAGGCAGTTCTTACACAGCACTTTTCAAGGCTCAGAGAGGAGACAAAGCCATGTGTCGTCTCCTTTGCAGGTATTTTGACCTCTTTTTCCTGAGACTGTTTCGCAGCAAAACTGCCATTCTCTCCCTTCACCTCCAAGCTGGGATTCTCCAAAATTCCCCAGGGAGACAGCGTTGCTGTTCAGTAGCAGGACGGCAGGGTGTGGAGGAGGAGAAGCTGCATCAGGACCCACAGGCTGGAGAGATTTGGGCACTCAGCTGCAAAGATGCCTCAGGGACAGCTGCCCTGCACCTCAGCAAAGTTTTCCAGCAAAGCTGGGCTCTCCTGAAAGGATTAGTCTGACTTCCTAGAAGATTTACAGGCTGACTGAGGGCGGATCTGTGGAAAGCAGCTGGGAAGGTAGAGACGCCCGAGGGCAAGAGCCAGCGCTGCGATGCAGGAGCTGCTGTCTGTGCTGGTGGCTGGCGGGTCAGGACAGGTCCCTGCAGTGCTCCTGTCTACACAGGCAGGTGCTGAATGCCCAGGGAGCCTGTGAGGAGGTGGATACAGTCATTCTCTGTGTGGAAAGAGAGGCTGGAGAACCACAGCTCCAAGAAACTGTTAAGCCTGTGTGACCCCAGTGCTGTCCTTCAGGGAGGGGCTGCACAGGCTGAAGTTGTCCTCTTGAAGCTGGAGATTCATCCATGAATCACAGAATTAGGGAATGTGAAGGGACCTTAAAGCCCATCCAGTTCCACCCCCTGCCCTGGGCAGGGACACCTGTCACTATCCCAGGTGGCTCCAACCTGGCCTGGGACAATTCCAGGGATGGGGCAGCCACAGCTTCTCTGGGCACCCTGTGCCAGGGCCTCCCCACCTTTAGAGTAAAGAATTTATGTGGCAGCTCTTCTGGTCCCACTTTCAAGCAGATAAAGTAATTTGCTACTCTGTGGATCAGCCACACTCACATCAACTGTCCAAGCCCCTACAAACTTCTTGGCTGCTGTATTTCTTTCCTCACTAAAATTAAACCACCCAGACCCGTGTGTTTCAGAGCCCTTCCTTTCCTTGGATCCCCTGAGTCACCTGTCCCTGCCCTTCCATTCACCCAGCAAGGATTTGCTCAGGAGCCTGACTGCAAGAAGAGTGAGCTGCCAAATGTCTGGAGGACAGGAATGTGCTGAGAATAACCAATATTTGATGATCCCTTCCCAGGCCGGGGGGTTACAGCCCAGAGGGAGATGCCCTGCCTGACCTGCAGCTCCTGGCAAGAGGAGATGCCACATTTGGAAACCAAACCCTGTAGGATTTTGGCAAAAGAGAGCCAGGCACTCCTGTCACTGACTCCTGTTACCTGCTGAGCAGCTCTGGCTTCCTCTGGGAATGCTGATTGAACAGGAAAAATGTTTTCCCCTGAGACACTGGGACTTGCTTTGATTTCTGTGCAGCACCAGTAAAAGGAGCTCCCTCAGCTCCCACACCAGTTCTTTCCTCTCCCAGCTGGAGCCTCTTGGCTGGACACAGACCCTGCCAAATGCACTCCCAGCACATCCCACCACATCCCAATTTCCATGTGATTAATTGAAACCTCTTGTTGCTATGGGACTGACGTCTCCTTCCCTCTCCCTTGGCTTTCATCTTTTTGTTTGTTTGTTTGTTTTCCAGGTATCTACTCTTTGTTCTTTTATTTTCCTGCTCAGAAAAGCTGGAATTGGGGAGGGAGGTGGGAAGAGGGAGGTGGAGCTTTTAATAGGAAATAATGGACTTTTGTAAACACATAGACAGCTTTTGCATATGGTACAGCAGAAATAATCTGCTTTTGGTGGATCAGGACCACGCAGTTGGGAGGGGACTTCCCAGAAGAGAGGCAGCAGAAGGGAACTGGTTTTCTGGGAGGGGAGAAAGGGCCAGAGGGTGCAAATTAATCCATCCATGTTCTCTCATGCTCTGCTGCATCCCTGAACACCAGTCGGGCAGCCTGAGCCAGCATTTGGCACAATCCAGTCTCAGATCCAACCCCAGATTTATTGTTGGGGTGGTCACGCACTTGTTGAGTGAGATTATTATTGTCTGTCCTGGAAACAGCACCATAAATAGCAGCAGGGCTTAACGTGGGCAGCCACTGCCCCAAACTGCTCAGAGTGTGGCTGATCCTGCCTTCCCTGCAGGAAGGGGCATCCCGAGGACAGGCAATCCCTGGGGAACTGGGGCTGGGGTCTCCAGGACCTGTCCCAGGGTGGCAAATCCCTCTGGGCTGCAGGGAGCCAGGATCACCCCTGGGATGGGCCTCACACGGGGTGGCTGCTGCCTCGGGGTGGGGGCAGAGCTAAAAGCAGCAGCAGGGACCAGTCTGGCTTCCTTTGGGGTTAGTAAAGCTCCTGTTGATCCCAGTGCTGGAGGAAAAGGCCTGGGGTGCAGCTGGATGTTGTGATGGCAGAGGCAGAGCAGGGACAGCTCCCTGTGCCACAGATGCTCAGGAGAAACTCGATAATCCCTGGGGAGATCGTTGCAACATCATCTCCCTTTGCCCAAGGACAGTCCTCTTCCTCCTTCTCAGTGATTAAAATGGAATTATCAATACCCACATTTAGGGTTGTGTTACCTCCTAGAAGGGCTCACAGCAGATGGATTTCCAAAGGAATGTGGTGGGTTCAGAGCAAATGGGAGCAGAATGAATCCAACACTGAGGCAGAGGATGAATCAGCACAATCCAAGGCACAGGGATGAGGGTGATGGGGGTTCCAGCAGCCTTTGGAGGAGCAGCTCAGGGCATGGGTAGGTGTGTGACACACAGTCAGGAGAGCAGCAGCTGCAGGAAAAGGAAGATGGATTCAGAACAACCTGATTTATCTGACACACCTGGCATGGAACCTGAAACCCAGTGAGCAGCCAGTGACTGAAAGGTCAGGGGAGAATTCCCACTCTGAATTCCTGAATACCAGAAGCCACAGGACTTAATTCTCCCTTTCAACAAGGTATCCAGGCTGAGATAAATACTTTCTTTGCTGGAGGGTCCAACCCAATTCTTGATAAATTGCTCCAATGGATAATTACCCCATTCTTGAAAACCCCATGTCTATTCTGAACTGAATTTATCCAGCTCCATCCTTCAGTAACTGGACGTGATCTTTGTCTCTCAGGCTGAAGAGCCTCTTCTGGACAAGATGCTGCTCCTGTAACACTGTGCTTTGGATTTGAAGTGGGTGGATTTGTTGCTGGCCAAGTCCATGGAGCTGCCTCCCATCACTGGCTCTGCTTAAGGGTGACAGAAGAGAGAATGAAGTGCTGCACCCTCACACAGCCTTCTCAAACTGCTTTAAAATGAGAAAAAATTGTTGGTTTGCAGCAGCAGGAGAAAAAAGAGAAGCCGGCAAAGGCCAAGACTTCTAGAAAAGGATTTGGTGACTCTTTTAGAGTGGTCAGTGCCTGCCCTTCCCTCTGTGATCAGCTCAGACCCGAGCACTCAGCCCTGGGAGGGCTCCTCAGCCACGTGAGCAGATTCCAGTATTACTATTAAAAGCTCAAAACCCCAGAGTCAGCTCCTCCCCCGAGTCTAAAGATTAAAAAAAAAAAAAGTCAGATTTCTCTGCTTGCTGTCTGGATTTTTGAACTTCTGTTCTCCATGTTTTCAACCACAAAAATCCAGAAACCTCATGTTTTAATGGAAAGGGAGACTTGTAATCTGATAACATAACCCCAGGGGCTGTGTGTTTTACAAGGCTTGTATGAACAGGCCACTCCAAAAGCTTAAAGCACATCCAGAGCAAAAACCAGGAATAAAATGTGACCCCTGTTCTCTGGGTGTACCCAGCATGAAATGTTTAGTTCCTATTTTAACTTGCTGGCATTTTTCACACTGCCTGTGTCTCCTTCATGGGAAGGATGTTTTGTTGGGAAAGAAATCCCTGAGGAAGTCTTTGCCTGGATGGTTGGTTCCACCTCACCAGAGTGCAGAGCTGTCCCAGCTACAAGGAACAATCTCAGCACACAAAGAAAACAACAATCTGGACTGGAGGGTAAGGAGATTATAAGGATTAAACACGATGGAGAGAGATGTTTACAATTATTATTAGCTTCAAAATCTGCCCAACCAGAACAGCAAGGCACTGCCCATCTGTTCTGTTACGTCTGCACAGCCTCCATGGTTTTGTTCCTGTCTGCACCTTAAATTTGATATTCTGGTGCAACCTGAGTGTAAAGCAACAGCAGCCACAGCAAAGTCTGATCCTGGTGATGGAGGGGTTGGAGCTGGGGGGGAACAGCTGGTGAAAAGGGCCTCCAAACAACACAAAAAAAAAGCTTGGAAAGAGAAAAATAGCATCATAAATACAGTAATGTAACGAGAGAGAGGAGACAGCACTGCTGGGCAGGGACAAAAGGCAGCCCAGAGAGTTTTCTGAAGGCAAAAAACTGAAAAGTGGCTGTGATTAAGAGCACATTAAATTGAGCTGGGTGGTGATATTACACAAGGAGGTCATGGCTTTTCACACAGGTCAAATGAACTCCCTTGGCATCTGTGTTACAAATTCCCTTATGCACATCTGCTCTCACCTGACAGGGAAATGTTGCTCAGAGCTGTCACAGCAGCAAAGGGTTGGAGAGGAGAGGGATGGAGAATCTGCCAGGAGCTTCCTTTAGGGGATGGGAAGAGGATGAAACCTTTTTCGGAGGAAATACACAAAAATCAGGAGATGGATTTTGCAGGCTCTTCCCTAAAAAACTCTCTCCTCAGCAATGGGATTGTTTTCAAGGGGAAAAATTACCTCTGAAAGGAAAGGATGTTGGGCCCAGTGAGTCTCAGAGGGTTGTATGTAAGGGGGGTGTATGAGCAGGGGGTTACGTGTCTAAACCTTTCCTGAGACACAAATTCACTGCTTTTCAGCTCAAAACACTCTTTCAAAACACTTTGGAGAAGTAAAGCATGAGCAGCCCAAAATCCCAGCAGTCCAGGATGTCCCTGCAAATATCCTCCATCCTTTGGGCTGAACAGGGGGAAGATTTCAGCTGGAAGGGATGGGGGAGGAGGAGGTTTTTTTGATGCTGCCTTTTTTTTTAAAGCAGAACATCTCAAAGAGTTGTCTCAAAATGGAACACTTTGTTTTGTTTTGTTCCCGGTGAATAATTGAAAAGGTTTAAAAAGCTGAAATAGCCCTAAGAAAAAACTGTTATGAAATGACTGTTGTCTTTTTCTTTCTCCCGAAAGTCACTGAAAACCTGAGTGAACCTTGAGTGCATTGGGGAACTGGTTTGATATTTTGGCTCAGTCTGACCTGGAAACCTGTTCCTGGTGTGTCAGAACCACAGGCTGGAAAAAAAATGAGCAGTTCAAGTGACAAGAGCAAGATCACCTTGCAGGTGAGGGGCAGAGATGGAAACACATCCCAGCCTTCTGTCCTCTCTCTGCTGAGCCCTTTCTGTCTTTAATCACCATCACAGAGCCTGTCCCTGTGGCAGGGCCAAAATCAGCCTCTCTGATTGCAGGGAGGTGTCACCATCTCAAAGGACCAGAAGATGCTTTCAGACACTGTAAATCAGCACCTTCTCTTGCCCAGAGCTCTGCTGATTTATGGTGGCTTCACAAGGTCCCTTGTGGATTAAAATCAGCCTGTGCCTGTCCCTGTCCCTGTCCCTGTCCTGCTGATGGATGTGACACCCCAAGGCAGGGATGTTTTGTTTGCAGCAGCTCAGGAGCTGCACAAGGGGCTGGGATGGGGTTGGTGAGAGGCAAACCAGGAGCCCATCCCAAGATGTTCCTCCCAGTGCAGGCAGGAGTGATGGGAGCACTGGGCTTTTCCTCTGGCAGAGGAAGACACAGAGCTGCACTGGAATCCCAGTGTGCAGCAGCCACGAGTTCATCAAGGAATGGGAAGGAAACTCCCAGGAGGAGAAGGCAGAGTGGTTTGGATTTGATCACAGGCACAAACACATCGTGACTGATGGGATCTGTTTTCCAGGAATGTGATTTATCCCTTTTTCCCTCTTGCTCTGAACCTCTTGTCTTTGAAGGGGTCGGGGTGTTGGATCAGGGCCTTGGGAACAGCAGTTTTAGGGATCAGGTTGTCAGCACATGGATGCAAGATCCTGGAAAGAGGATCTCAGATTTAACTGAGAGCTAAATAGGAGCAAGTGACCTTTCCCTCTCGGTGCTGTGAGTTACAAGGAGCTGAGGAAAGTTTAGGAAGGAGCTTTATTGAAGCTGTAAGGGGCAGCCTGATATTCCAAAGGGTGTTTGTTTTCTCAGATCAAGTTGAAAACTCACAGCAACTTCCCACAGTTTATGGAATTAAATACTTGAACCAGGCTCAGAAACACCAGACTGAGAAGAAACACTCAGCAAAGGTCAGCCACAACTATTTACTTGGGTTGTGCACAGTAAACCTTGTACTGAAATAAACCCTCCAGCCCTTCTCCCACATATTGACTGCACAAGGTCCCATTTTGATCCTGAACTGCTTTGAAATTGTTCTGCTGAAAACTTTCTTGGTACCAAAACGCTCTCTTGCTGAAACAGCATTTCCCATTGGAAACCTCTCTTTAGTTTAAGTATTTCCTTGTCTCTGCTGATGTTCCCTGGGTTCCTGCCCTGCTCCAGGATTGTTCTCTCTGTGACCAGCATGTGACAAGGCTTAAATAAGTAATGATTTGTAACATGCTCTGATACCCTCTGATAAAAAATGCCCAGAAGACTGTGCATTACAGTACTGTGATTTCTCTCCCCATTTCTTCAGAAGGCATTAAATGTGTGGGCACCCCAGTTATTTCCTCTAACAGATGATATTTTACTCTGCTGTATTTTTATCTTTGTTGTATTATATAACAAGTTATGCTGGTGTCAATCTCAAAGCTCCAGCACTGTCAGTAAAACTAATCCAGTTTAACACAAGCCTAAGATGAGGGTTGAATTCCTTGTGATAAAAAGCAGAAATAACCCAAATAAGGGACTAAACTCTTCAAAGAGTTCCTGATGCCTCTGTTCTTACTCTGGGAAAATTAATTCCAATCAACACAAGGTAACTTTGACTCTCAGCTTCATCCTTGGTGTGTGCCAGGAGTGTTTGTACCCTGTGATTTAGCCTCCTAAAAGCTTTGGAGCCACTGGAGAAGTCGCCTGAGGAATAACTCTCCACCTGCACTAACGCTGAGCAATCCTTTTGGTGAATAATAAATTCACCATGAAAAACAACATTTCCTGGGGAACTAAACTATTCATGAATTAGCTGCTCATTTGGCAAATCACTTTGGCTAAACAAAGGGTGAGGGAGAGAAGGTGTGAGGAGGTGGTGGAGGCTCCCAGGGGCAGGGAGCAAAACGGGGCAGGGAGCAAAACCTGATGTGCAAAGTCCACAGGAGAAGAGAGAGACCCCTCTGAGGAGTGGTGTTGTCATCCAAGGTTTGGTTCACCCTCTGGAGATGACACTTTCTCCTTCACTGCAAAGGGAAAGCAGATAATTAGCTCTGACCAGGCCTCCAACTCCCAGGCAGCAAAACAGGAGCCCAATCCCTGCTTGGTGCTGCAGCCTCTCTTGGAGCCAAAGCCTCTGGGCACTTGCTGCCAGCTCTGCCCTGGGCAGCAGCTCAACAGCAGTGAGCTCAGAGGGGCTGCAGCTCGGGGGGGAGCTGGGCAGCCCCTCCTGCCACACGTGCTGGTGGCCCCTGTGCATGAGGTTTATCCCAAACTCCGTGTGCCGGAGCATCCCAGTGTGCCCAGCCCGGGTGCTTGCCTGGCTCCCAGCTGCCCTCAGGGGCTGTGCTCAACCCCTTGGCACTTCAGCTGCCATCTGCCAGATTCTGGGGAGCTCCCACAGGTCTGTCCCCTGGGAGGATCCCGAGTGCTGGAGCAGATGTGACCCTGGGGATGAGCCCACCTGGATGGGAAGGGACCACCCCAGCCTGTCCTGAGCCACAGATGAGGTGGAGCTGGAAGGGATGCCCAGGATCTCTGCTATCCCATCCAGGTCAGGATTGCTCCCCAGCATCCAAGGGCACACTCAGCTCCTGTGGCTCATCCCAGCAGTCCTGGCTGGGCTGTGTCACCCCCGGGACACAGGGAACAAAGTGCTGGGTGTGCAGACGTGTGTTTGCAGAGGGAGGAAAAGCGAGTCTGCAGGGAAACAAACCACAAACACGCCCTGGGAACAAGCCCAGCTTCTAATTTCCCTGGACGACGGCAATGCTGATGTGGATTTTCCATCCCTCATCCCTCCTGTCACACTCAGCTCCTCAGCTCGGCTTCCTCTGGTCACAAGAGCCTTTCTTCCCTCCGAGGAAGGGGCTGTGGCTCAGTGACAGGGTGTACAAGGCACCTCCTGCCTCCACCAGCAGCAGAGCAGGGAGGGAGGTTGTTTTTCTCGTGAGCTCCTGCCTCATTTACAATTTGCTGTCAGGGCAAAACACGAGAGCTCCTTTGGTGTCAGATTTTTGAAGGCTGGCACTGGCCATGGAGGGAAGCTGGGCTGTGGGATTTCCTCTGCAGGACGTTACTCAGACCAAAAAGTGTGTAGATCTCCAGGAAAGAGTGAGATTTACTCTTTGGTACCTTAGAGTCTGCACAGCTGAGCTAATTAATGTATGAAATTTTAAGACATATTAAATATTATGCTTTCAAGTTTAAGAACAGGCTCTAATTGCTAAGGATTAGGAGATTATCTGCCCCATCCTCTGTAGTGCCTGGCACTGAGCATGGAAGCAGGATGCTGTGCAGGTGCTGTTGTGCTGGAGCAGTGCTGACCATCCCATCCCATCCCATCCCATCCCATCCCACCCCATCCCTGCATCCTTCCCAAACAGCTCCAGTTTCCCTGCTCAGCTCAGCCCTGGCCCTTTGCAGCAGTTGATCAGACACACTGATGAGTCTGACAGGCTTTGATTGTAATTAAGTTGCTGCTGCTCGTTGCCCTGGGCCTGTTTTCCATCAGCACAGGCAGCTCAGCCTGCACAGCCTGGTTGTGTCCATGATCTGCAGGAAAAGCTGGGAGAGAAACTCCAAAGTGTGATACAAGAGAGGTCACAAAATCCACAAAATTCAAGCTGTGGTGTTTGGGGGGAGCAGGGTAATTAGTGTGTTAATTTGGCATCACTGGGGTGAAGCCTCTGCATGTTGGGGGCTGTACAGAGAGGGAGGGAGGGCAGTTGGGGCTTTGCTCTCAGGGCTTTTCTGGAGCAGGGTGAGGATCCAGATCCACTGGAGTGGGGACCTGTGAGAGGGAGATCAAACATCTGAGAGAGGGGACTCTTGGTTCTGGCTTGGGTTCAACTCCAGCCTTTTTAAGGATGCTCAAAAC
This sequence comes from Calyptomena viridis, assembly GCA_013390005.1. Classification (NCBI taxonomy): domain Eukaryota; kingdom Metazoa; phylum Chordata; class Aves; order Passeriformes; family Eurylaimidae; genus Calyptomena; species Calyptomena viridis. The sequence continues at coordinate 450,055 of WEIV01017483.1, read as the reverse complement.
CCTTCCTGTTGGGTGGGAAAAACTTCAGGATGGAAACACAGCCCCACAATGTTGTTCCCAGCTGCTGTAAAAATGAGTATTTCATGTCAAACTTTGTTTCCCACCTCCAGCCTGGTGCTGCTCTCTGACCAGCACCAGTCCTGGGCATCCTGGCACCAAGGGCATGTGGAATGATGCTGGAGCTGGTCCCATCTGCAGTCCCTTGCACGGGTGACACCACAACCACTGTGACCAAGCAGGGAAACCACTGTGACCAAGCAGGGAACAACCAACCAACAGCAGCTCCTGGCCCCATCCTGGTACAGTCAGATGCTTATTGCTGTAATATTGGATGCTATCATATTTATAATGCCCTTTCTCCATAGATCCCAAAGCATGTTAATTGACTTATTAACAAATTGTTAATGACTGTGGTAATTGAAGTCCTAAGCACGCCTATAAATTAGATTTACTCACAGGGTCTGAGGTCTGGCTTGGTTACAGCTCAGCCTCGTGGCAGTGGGGTGAGCTGAGGTGATTCCTGAGCTGGGGAGATGATGGGGGAAGGCTCTGTAGGGCCGTGGGAGGACTCAGGGGAGTTCTGTGATCCTGGAGACAAGGAACATCCCCCTCATCAACCACTCGCTTAAATCAGGGCAACTCACCACGTTACGGCCAACAAATGTCAATGAGAGCACATTTGTAGTTGCTGGTGTTATTTTCTCCTTAATGAAATGTCAAAGGAAGGGAAAACAGCGGAAAATGTCAGCAATTGGTCTTTTTATCACATAGGCAGTGAGACACGGGCCTCCTCAGCAGAGATGCCAATTTATTAGGAGGTGAACACTGCTGGATTTGACAGTGGAAGGAGCTCAGATTTCCATTAGTGATCACCTTTTAACCACCCCCAGAGATGTTAATTTGCTATAAAGCACTTTGCTGTAAACATGAAGAGAGAGTGAACAGTAAAGCCTCGAGAACGCCGGTGGCCCTGGCTGGGGGATGGCAGAGCTTTGCTCATTTCATTAATTAAGCAGGGAACAAACGAGCACCCACCCCCACAGCAAAGCTTATCACTGGACTTATATCCAGGGCTACATGTTTATTGTAAAGATCGCTCAAAAAAAAGATCAATCAGCTGGGAAAACACATCAGTGTTACCAAAAAAATGCCGAAGTTTCCCTGAAAAGCTGCATTTATTTCATTGTGATCCATGGATGTGGCGGGGAGGAAGAGGGAGGAAGAGTGGTGAGGATTTTGTTTGTGTTTCCCGGATAAAAGAGGATGTCAGGAGCAGTGGAGAGGAGCAGCCCCGCTGCTGCAAAACTGGAGCTGCAAAACTCGTGTGTTTCGGTGACGCTGCAGAGCTGAAAATAACCTTGAGAGAAGAGTCCGTGCGGAAAGAGAGAAGAGCCGGCGGCTCGTCAGGAGGGAGGACAATTAACGGGAGATGGATGGGTGGTGATGGGCCGTGCAGGGAGGGGTGGGGAGGTCAGGCATGTGCTGCTCACCGAGGGAGAGAAAACAAGATTTCCCAAAAAATCTCTGCCGTGCTCAGCACTCGGACATAAATAAATAGTTTTGACTCTGCTGGCCTGGCCCGCAGGACCCGCCTGCCCCGGGCTTCTCCTGCAGGAGGAAAGCCTGGAATCCCGCACAGGGAGATGGGTGTGGAGCAGAGATTTTCAGCTGCCTGATGCTCTGCCTTCCTGGGGAAGATGACACCAGTAGTTTTTCACCATGACGAGGATATTTAAACTCAAATGATGACTTTCAGGAAGGCTGGCTTGGATGGCACAGCCGGGTTTGAGAACTTGAATTGATGATTCTTCTCTCCCAGGCTGCTGTCCTGGTCCTTCACTCTCCAAACCGAGTGGTGACACTTGAAGAAACACATCCTGCTGCTCTCCCAATGTAACACCCACCTGGGACAGAGCAGTCAGCAAAGCAGGGGGAAAACATCCACACCAGTGATGGGATTCAGTGGGAAAATTCGGCTGGATAAGGTCTTGCACCCTTTGTAATAACCAGAGGAACAGGGGGACACCCTTTGAGCCTTGAAAGGAACTGTAAAGGGCAGTGCAGGAGCAGCTGTGGCAGGAGAGGAGGTGGCAGCAGGAATGCTGTGGATCTGTCCCCAGTGGGATCGTGGCCAGTGACTGCCCTGAGGAATCGCTGTGGAGGAGCCAGTGGGAAGGAGCAGCAGAGCTGTGCAAGTGCAGAAGTGACTGAGCACAGGGTGATATATTTAGCCAGTGCTGATGCAAAATACAGAAATAGGAATGTAAATCCCAGCTGTGTCCGATACCTGCCAGTGCTTTTCTCAGGCTGGTTTCTCAATAATTAATGGCAGAGGNACCCTTCCTGTTGGGTGGGAAAAACTTCAGGATGGAAACACAGCCCCACAATGTTGTTCCCAGCTGCTGTAAAAATGAGTATTTCATGTCAAACTTTGTTTCTCACCTCCAGCCTGGTGCTGCTTTCTGACCAGCACCAGTCCTGGGCATCCTGGCACCAAGGGCATGTGGAATGATGCTGGAGCTGGTCCCATCTGCAGCCCCTTGCACGGGTGACACCACAACCACTGTGACCAAGCAGGGAACAACCAACCAACAGCAGCTCCTGGCCCCATCCTGGTACAGTCAGATGCTTATTGCTGTAATATTGGATGCTATCATATTTATAATGCCCTTTCTCCATAGATCCCAAAGCATGTTAATTGACTTATTAACAAATTGTTAATGACTGTGGTAATTGAAGTCCTAAGCACGTCTATAAATTAGATTTACTCACAGGGTCTGAGGTCTGGCTTGGTTACAGCTCAGCCTCGTGGCAGTGGGGTGAGCTGAGGTGATTCCTGAGCTGGGGAGATGATGGGGGAAGGCTCTGTAGGGCCGTGGGAGGACTCAGGGGAGTTCTGTGATCCTGGAGACAAGGAACATCCCCCTCATCAACCACTCGCTTAAATCAGGGCAACTCACCACGTTACGGCCAACAAATGTCAATGAGAGCACATTTGTAGTTGCTGGTGTTATTTTCTCCTTAATGAAATGTCAAAGGAAGGGAAAACAGCGGAAAATGTCAGCAATTGGTCTTTTTATCACATAGGCAGTGAGACACGGGCCTCCTCAGCAGAGATGCCAATTTATTAGGAGGTGAACACTGCTGGATTTGACAGTGGAAGGAGCTCAGATTTCCATTAGTGATCACCTTTTAACCACCCCCAGAGATGTTAATTTGCTATAAAGCACTTTGCTGTAAACATGAAGAGAGAGTGAACAGTAAAGCCTCGAGAACGCCGGTGGCCCTGGCTGGGGGATGGCAGAGCTTTGCTCATTTCATTAATTAAGCAGGGAACAAACGAGCACCCACCCCCACAGCAAAGCTTATCACTGGACTTATATCCAGGGCTACATGTTTATTGTAAAGATCGCTCAAAAAAAAGATCAATCAGCTGGGAAAACACATCAGTGTTACCAAAAAAATGCCGAAGTTTCCCTGAAAAGCTGCATTTATTTCATTGTGATCCATGGATGTGGCGGGGAGGAAGAGGGAGGAAGAGTGGTGAGGATTTTGTTTGTGTTTCCTGGATAAAAGAGGATGTCAGGAGCAGTGGAGAGGAGCAGCCCCGCTGCTGCAAAACTGGAGCTGCAAAACTCGTGTGTTTCGGTGACGCTGCAGAGCTGAAAATAACCTTGAGAGAAGAGTCCGTGCGGAAAGAGAGAAGAGCCGGCGGCTCGTCAGGAGGGAGGACAATTAACGGGAGATGGATGGGTGGTGATGGGCCGTGCAGGGAGGGGTGGGGAGGTCAGGCATGTGCTGCTCACCGAGGGAGAGAAAACAAGATTTCCCAAAAAATCTCTGCCGTGCTCAGCACTCGGACATAAATAAATAGTTTTGACTCTGCTGGCCTGGCCCGCAGGACCCGCCTGCCCCGGGCTTCTCCTGCAGGAGGAAAGCCTGGAATCCCGCACAGGGAGATGGGTGTGGAGCAGAGATTTTCAGCTGCCTGATGCTCTGCCTTCCTGGGGAAGATGACACCAGTAGTTTTTCACCATGACGAGGATATTTAAACTCAAATGATGACTTTCAGGAAGGCTGGCTTGGATGGCACAGCCGGGTTTGAGAACTTGAATTGATGATTCTTCTCTCCCAGGCTGCTGTCCTGGTCCTTCACTCTCCAAACCGAGTGGTGACACTTGAAGAAACACATCCTGCTGCTCTCCCAATGTAACACCCGCGTGGGACAGAGCAGTCAGCAAAGCAGGGGGAAAACATCCACACCAGTGATGGGATTCAGTGGGAAAATTCGGCTGGATAAGGTCTTGCACCCTTTGTAATAACCAGAGGAACAGGGGGACACCCTTTGAGCCTTGAAAGGAACTGTAAAGGGCAGTGCAGGAGCAGCTGTGGCAGGAGAGGATGTGGCAGCAGGAATGCTGTGGATCTGTCCCCAGTGGGATCGTGGCCAGTGACTGCCCTGAGGAATCGCTGTGGAGGAGCCAGTGGGAAGGAGCAGCAGAGCTGTGCAAGTGCAGAAGTGACTGAGCACAGGGTGATATATTTAGCCAGTGCTGATGCAAAATACAGAAATAGGAATGTAAATCCCAGCTGTGTCCGATACCTGCCAGTGCTTTTCTCAGGCTGGTTTCTCAATAATTAATGGCAGAGGTGTCTGCCTGAACTTACCAGGTATTGGGAAGCAGGAAACCCTCCAGTGCAATGCAGCTGCTGTGGGGGAGCAGAGCTCATCCATGATTTAGGGAAACCTTTGATCTTGGCTTAAAACCCTGGAATTCTAAGTCTGAGTATGTGCTTCCAGTAAGCACAGATATTTACACTGAGTTGCTGCACAGAGCTGGATCTCTGCATGTGCTTGAATTTGTTCCTGACACAGCGATTTTTCAGGAGTTTTAGTATTTACTTGCTGCTGCCCTCAGAGAGCTGCTCTGACGTGGTCAGCCCTCGTGGGAAGTTTCTCCTTTCAAGTTTCAGTCACCCCCCCAGCTCACCCTCATATGCACTAAACCAGGCACTAAATGGGGATGAACCTGTGGGTCTGTCCTGGTTAAGCTGAGCTTTTTGGAAGAGATTCTGCTCAACCCTTCGACCACTCACTCTTGTCTGACAGAGAGGAACTTGGTGTGACTCCTGCACCTCAACTTCCTGCTGCAGACGTGAGAGGGGAATGTTAAAATTGAACTAAAAAGGGATTTTCAATTACACAAATGTCTCTGTGAATAATAGGCTTTGTGAGGCATTATTCTACAAATCCTAAATATGGGGTTTAACCTCCTCATTATTATCCCTTTAATTTCAGAAAGCCTGTGAAGACCTTAATCTTCCATTCAATTATGTTCAGGCTGAGTTAAGAGCACATTGGTGGCCGTGGTGACTTGGAGGGGCGGCGTGTGCTCAGGCTAAACTTTATCAAACAGGCAATTAAAATATCAAATCGCATTTTCTCATCCTGGGGTGGGGGCAATCATAACGTTTGCGGATTTTTTTTATGACGCCAAACATAACCCAAACATGGGGCAAACACAACTTCTTTGGTGTTGCCTGAGGATGCTGAACTGGGGCGATTGAAGCCTCGGGGGTTTCCTACCACCCTCAGTTTGAGTGGGACCCCGACGTGGCAAAGGTGTGAGAACCATGGAGCTGGTGTTTGCTGGTCCCCACCCCACAGGCGTTTTTAGGGTGGCTCTGAGGGTCTCGGGGGCGTCTCCAGTGGGGAAACTCCAGTGGGAGCAGCAGCCTCGCCGCATCCCGGGGGGGCCCCAGCGGCTTTCCCGGCCCCGGGGCTGTGCCGTGTCCAGGTTTCCCGCAGGTCTGGGAATTCCCGCATCCCTGTGGGACCCCGCGGGACCCCCGCGCTGCTTTGGGGACCCGCGGCGGGACGAGGGCGTGGCATGGGCGTGGTTCATATGACGTCACACCCATCATTTGCATAGTGCCCCGCCCCCGGACGCGGTCAGCGCTGGCGCCGCAGGAAAGTTTGCGGCGGGGCCGGGCCGGGCACGGGCGGGGGGCGCCGGGATGGACGCGCTGAAGTCGGCGGGTCGTGCCCTGCTACGGAGCCCCAGCGTCCACAAATCCTCCTGGGCCGGCGGCCGGCACAAGAGTGAGACCCCTGGTCCCGCTTTCCCCCCTCGCTCCGCTTCTCCCTGCACCCCCCCCCTTGTCCCGCATCCCGCCCGGGTGTATCCGGCTTCTTGTCTGCCTGCACCCACTTTTTTCCTGTCTTTGAGCTGCCTCTTTCTCCCTCTTTCACCCCTTTTCACCGTGCCTTACCCCGTCCGCTCTCTCCCCTTTTTCCCATCCCCCTGTACTCCCTTTTCTGCTTTACTCCTCTTTCTCGCACCCCTTTTTTCACTTTTCCTTTTAGCTTTCTCTTTGCCCCCCACTTTGCTCCGTCCCATTGTGCCCCCCTTTTCCCTGCACCCCTTCCCCTGTGCGGGAGTGGGGTCGGATGATGGTTTGGGGGTCTGACCTCCTCCCCTCGTGGCGGTGGGTGAGGGTCTGTCCCTGTCCCCCAGTGGTGGATGGGGGTCTGTCCCCGTCCCCCAGCCTGGAACAAGGGCTGATGCCCGGCGGGCAGTTTCTGACCTGGTCCCGCTGTTGGCTTTGTCACACAATCGATGGCCCCGTGGCAAGCGGCCACTCGGCCCCTGCCAGGCGCCCTCCCGGGGAAGGGGGGACCGGCCCCGCTGCCCCCCGAGCGTGGCAGCGGCGGGAGGGGGTTGCTTTGCCCCCTACACCCCTCACCAGCCGAGGCGAGATCAAACTTCTTGCTGTTGCTAATCTGATGGGATTGACCCGGCATCGTTACACCTGGGATTAAGGATGAGCAGCCGCGGGAGACGAAGGAGCTGGTTAGGGGGCAGCCACGGGGCTGTGTGGGGTGCATGGGGTGCTGCTCAGTGTGTCCTTGAGGGATGTACCCGGCAGAGATGCCCCTTGAGACGCTGTGACCTTGCAAACTGCCCCTGTGCCCTTCACTGGGTGAGGATCGCGTGCGTTAATGGGAGGACGGGTGAGGTGGTGGATGATGCAGATGTCTGGAGCTCTCTGTCCTGCCCGGGTGCTTCTTCCTCTCTGAAAGCACTTTGGTGGCTGCACTGAAACCACCTCTATTTCCGTCCCAGGCCAGCATGAGCTGTGGCTGCCCGGGGCCTCGCTGCAAGTGGCATCACCCCAGGGGTGTTTGGAGGGTCCCTGGGCTCAGTGATGTTCCTGGCTGGTGAGGCAGGGAGCGTGGGGCAGGCGGCTGCCCCTGCATGGCACAAACCCCACCTTGGTATGCTCACCTGGCTTCAGCCAAGGGTGGGAGGGCAGTGGCTTTGAGAAACACCCTCTGGGATAACACAGCATCCCACCTATCCTTGGTTTTTTCCTTTCTGTCGCCGGGTGTGGGGTCTGTGTGTTGGGCAGAGAAGCCCTGCCCTCCTGCACTCCCCACGGGACCACTCCCACCTGGATTCAGTCTCTGACTCCAGCCTGGTGCCGATGTCTCACCACCCGGCACCCACGCCCGGCGCTGGGAGTGGTGCTGGGGTTTATGGCTTATCTCCCATCCTGCCTTTGCAGGGAGGCTGAGTCACTGGGGGTTGTCCCAGGGGTGCGTCTGGGTCCCCCACATCCCCCCAGCCCTGCCCTCCTGCACTGCAGCTGTGCAGGGAGCTGTGGAGTTTGGCCCCACAGCTTGGAGGAGGCTGAGTTCAAGGCAGCAAAGCCTCAGAGACATGTTTTGTCTCCTCTTTGGGAGCCCCGTTGCCCCCCAGGGCTGTGGTTTGTTGCCTCCTGCTCAAAGCAAGACTGTCCTTAAGCACAAGAGCTGCACATCCTGGGTTGTCCACTCTGTGTCTGAAGTTGGCTCCTGTGGTGTAATTTCAGGCTTAGAAACACCCACCTGACTTTTACTTTGGTCTCAAACTTGTGCCTATTTTTAGAACCCTCCTTCCAACCCCCCAGGTTTTACAGGAAGGGCCAGTAGTCTCCTTGATGATTTCCAGGGAAGAGCAGAGACCTCTCCTCCCTGAGCCTTCACCTGTGTGCCAGGCTCCTCAGGGCTGTAGGTGACTGATTTAGCAGGTCACAGCACCTCACCTGGATCCTGGCAGCTGCCTGGGCTTAGCAGCAAATCCTGTCTTAGCCAGTTGGGTGGAGGGGATGGTTTGCACAGGGTAAGGTCATTGCTGTGTGTGGGGTGGCACCGAGCCCTGCACTGGGCGGGGACTGAGGCTCAGGATCCCCCTTGCTTAAGGTGTGGGCCTGGGTGCTCACAGTTAAACCGATGGATCTTAAAGTGTTGCTGATGTTCGTGGAAAACTAGTGGAAAACTTTGGGATTTGTTTTTCTGCCTTGAAAAGCTGCAGGGCTGGTGATGTGGTTTCCCACGTGAGCACCTCGTGGTTGCTGTGTGCTGTTGCCTCCTCTGACAGCTGGGTCTCTGCTCTATGTCCTTCTCCAACCTCCCAGATGCTCAGGCACGGGAGCTAAACCAACACCCTGCTGGTACCTAAACCTTCAGGGATATCCTTGTGTGTTTGGGAATCCAAGAGTCTCTTTGTTGTCCCTCTAGAGCTCCCAGAGAACTGGACTGACACACGTGAGACGTTGCTGGAGGGGATGCTCTTCAGCCTCAAGTACATGGGGATGACGCTGGTGGAGCAGCCCAAGGGAGAGGAGCTCTCTGCAGCTGCTGTCAAAAGGATTGTGGCCACTGTGAGTGTCTATGTTGGAGCAGAGCCCTGTTTCCTGCTCTTAAAACAAGTTTGTCACTGAGGGGGGGTATGAAAAGCCTCAGGTCTGGATGAAGCTGCAGGCTGGGAGGGGGTCAGGATTGCAGGTCCAGCCTTTCCAGAGGTGTGCAAGTGTCTGGAGGTGTGGGTAGAACTGCAGACAACAGCAGTGAGAAGCCCTTGGAGCCAGCCCTGACCCAGGGATAGGGCAGGCTGTGGAAGGCTGGTGTTGTGTGTCTGAGCTCTGGCTCCCCTTGATAAGCCTGGGTGACCCTGAGTGTGTGAGAAGCCTCTGACCTGCTAAAATCAGCCTGCCCCGGGGCTGTGTGTCCTCTTGCAAGGCAGGGACAGGGTTTGGAGTGCAGCCAGTGCAGTTCTGGGTTTTCCGGGCGAGGATTTGGAGGGGTAGGAGGGGTAGGGAGCAGGACAGCTTGCTCCAATTCCCAGCCAACAGACGCTGTCCCACTGTAACCTCTGATGCAAGAGGGACTGGTTTGGAGCCATCCTCCAGCACGGAGCCTCCCCGGAGCCCTGGTTCTGAGTCAAATTAACGCCACTTTAAGCTCTTTTAAAACTGAATGAGGCAAAGCCCCAGCTGTGCCGTTAACTGCTGTAAAACTCAATGGGGTGGTGAACGGCGCTGGGGAGTGCTGGATCCTTTCCTGCTCCTGGTGTGTGCTGAGCTGGACAGAGGGAAGCGCTCGCATGAAACGGGAGCCACTGGCAGAGCCCTTCGGGTCTGCTCTGATCCACTGGGAACTGAGCCTTTAAATAAAGCCCTGGGGCTGAGGCAGCCTCTGAAGGGCAGGACCAGCCCCTGGACACGTTCCTGAGGTCCCCTGGGAGCAGGGCTGAGGATCCAGCAGTCTGGAACTAGCTGGATGTGTATTATTCAGTGAGCTGAAGGTTGAAAGACTAGTAAACAAGAGAAAGTGGCACGTAAAAGTCTAGTTACTTTTTAAGCTGGCATCGTGACCTTGCACCTTTGTCACTGCAGTGGGGTTTGGCAGCACAGCTTGGGAGCCCACGATGTCCAGGACCATCCTGCTCCCAGCACAGCTCCTTTGTTCATGCTGGTGTCCCCTCTGCTCCAGAACTGGCCCTAAAGACAAACTCCCCAGGGTTCCACCAGGCACTCCCATGGCTCAGCCAGAGCAGCTACTGGTTTGTGCTGGTGCAATCCCTGTGGAGGTGCTGGGCTGGAAGTGCCTCTGCACAGCACAGAGTGGGTGGTTGTGTGTCCTTGTCTTGTTAATGCCAGCAAAAATCACAGCTTCAGGGAAGGAAAAGTTTCAACACGTGCTTTATCACACCTGGTAGTAAAATCAGTCTCCAGTACTAACAAGTGATATTAGTGTGTGTCTTGGGAGTCTCTGCTCACACTCCTTTGGATCTATCAGTGTTAAAAGCCTGGAACTTTCCCCTCCTTCTTTTCCTTCTGAAGGCAAAAGCAAGTGGAAAGAAACTGCAGAAGGTGACTCTGAAAGTCTCTCCCAGAGGGATCGTGTTGAATGACAGCAGCACGAACGAGTTGATCGAGAACATCTCCATATACAGGTGGGTTTAGGGTGCACTTGGTGAGTGTGTGTCCCAGGGCTGCTCCTCTGCTCCATCTCCACCTGGTCTGAGCTGCTGCCACCATGTCTGGATGGAAAACAAAGGTGGGGGAAGGAGAGGGGGTGAGAGATTTAAGGTGAATTTACAGCTGGTGCAGTAAGTGGAGGTAAAGGAAAGATGTGAAGGGCCTGGGGGTGGAGTGTGTGCAAACTGCACATCCACAGCCAAGCACTCCATGGCCACACACGGCTTTACTGCCTGTTTATGGCACAGGAAATGCCAAAGCATCTGGGGTGATAACAAGGGTGGAATATTGAAGGATGGTCAGGGCATTCCTGAGCTGGAGCTGCCCTTCCCTTGCTGCCTGTTCTGTGTCTCTCATGTTTAAATGGCTCTGACAAGGAGCAGGGCTGGGACAGCTGCTGGGACCCAGTACCAGTGTGGGCAGGATGAGGGTGTGTTATCCCATATCCCCTCTTCTGCCTTTGGAAGATACCCAAAGAGGCAGGAGTGGTGGAGCAGAGCTCAGCTCAGATCTGGCCCTTTCCATGTCCCCATTTCTTTTCCCTCTGCATCCCCCCCTCTCCTTCTGTCCTTCACCTGCTGCTCTGTGCTGAACTTGGGAAGGGGAGCAGAGGCTGGGGCTCTCTCTGACCACACCACTAACCCAGTTGCTTTTCTGCAGCTCAAACCCAGCAGTCACACACAGCCAGAGGAGCAGAGCCTGGCCCTCCCTGGGACATAAACCTGCTGCTAAAGCAGAGCTGAGTAAAGCAGCTGTGCCAAAATTGGGATCTCTGTGCTGGCAGAAGAGCAGGCAGAGCTGTGGGATCAGGGATTTTAGATGCTGCCTTAAATTCTCCCCAGACACTTTAACAGCTGTCGATAAAGCTGTTGCTGTCAGCACCCGAGGATGAGCAGCCCTTGATTCAGTGGCTGAAGCCAACACATCCCAAACAGGCTGTTTTGGGGAAGGATGCTGCTCCCTGGAGATGCTGGTGCTGTGGGATCTGTGTGCATGGGGGGTCTGCTCCCCACTCTGAGTGTGTTCCAGCAGTGGCAGTCCCGGGGCTTTCCTCTAACACCTCTGCTGTCTTCTCCTTGGCTTTTCTATCCTCTGGGGTGATGCTGGCTCTGGGATCTTCCCTGGATCATGTGCTAGGGCAGGATGGGGTGACTGTGGCTAAAACACAGCCACTGTCACTGGATGTGCTGTTTCCAGAGGCCTTGGTGGTAAAATGGGATCACTTCAGAGGCAGGTGTGAGTTACCCTGTCCATGGAGATCAGTGACCATGCAATATCCAGCACCAGGGCGTTGCTGGAAGGGCCATGTGCCAGTGCAGATGACCTGCTGTGCCTTTGTCTGTGCAGTTTTGGGAAGAATGGGAGACAGGAGTGAACTTCCAAGTGCCTCTTTAATAGATCCAGAGCACAGCTCAGCTCTGGAAAACAAAATATAGGCCATTGAGCAGAGACATCCTCCCATGTAAGAAACTAATGCAGTGTAAATAAATTTTGAATGTGGCTTTTTTAAGTCCCAGTATCTGCTGGGAACTGGGACCTTCCAGTCCCCTCCCTGCAAACTCTTGGGGACAGCAAGAGCAGGAGCTGAAGGGGAAAAATGGGGCCATGTGAGAACTTTCACTGAAGCATTCCACTTTTTCCTTGGGTTTTCTCTTTCTTTAACACCTGTTTGATCTGTTGTGGGAAGACACTTTGCTGGGTGTCAGCACTTGCCCCCTTACACTAAACCTGTGGGACATCCTGCCCTGCAGAAGGGAGCTGAGCCTTCAGTCACAGCCTGGTCTCCCCAGACATCCCAGCCTGCTGCTCTTCCAGAGCCTAGTCCTACATTCCAGAGTCAGCCCGGGGGCTGGGAGGGACCTGGCCATGCTGGGAATGCTCCTTTGGGGAGGCTGAGCCTCCCTCCCCACATCCCAGGTGCTCAGGGGTCTGCTACTGCAGATCTCAGAGCCTGAATTCCAGCCTTTCCAGCTTTTCTTAAGCACCTCTGCATCAATTTCTTTCCCTGGTTTGAGCTCTCATAGGCTGAGAGCAGCTCTCCTCTCTCCTTACAAGCTTATCCTCCAAGGAAAACCTTCTGAGTGAGTCTCTCTCCTGAAGGCAGAGTGTTTGTGAGGTGCAGTCCCAGGCTGACCTGCTGGAATCTTTACCTTCTCTAACCTGTCCTTTCCCACAAGGTGAAGCTCTTTCTCTTCTCTCCTGCCTCTCCTTGTGGGTCATGCTGTGGCTGCAGGACTTGCTCTGGGCTTCTCTTGTGCTCAACCCTGTGCCATCAACTCCTCTGCTTTGGGAAGGAGTTGTGCTGAGACCTGGTGACATTCCTGTGCTCCCTCTGCCTTCCCTGCTTGGCCCTGGAGCTGGAAGCCCTGGGGAAGGCACTTGCTGGCAGGTCCAAGGAGGGGCTGGTGGATCTCCCTTGTGCTCAGTGCCCCAGACACGTTTCATTCTGTCTTTCAGGATATCCTACTGCACAGCAGACAAGATCCACGATAAAGTGTTTGCCTACATTGCCCAGAACCAGCACAATGAGAACCTGGAGTGCCATGCCTTCCTCTGTACCAAACGGAAAATGGTCAGTCCAGAGGAAGAAGTGGGGGATGTAGGAGGAGGAAGTAGAGAGTTGTGGTGGTGAGATAACAGCTCTTCCCCTGGTTAGAGCAAGGGGGGAACAGCCACCCTCCTGCTGCTGGCACCCTTAATGCAGCAGTTCATCCTGGCAGTGCCCAGCTGTTAACTCCAGGCTGGGTTCAGCCCCTTGTCTTGGCAGCTAAAATCCTCTCTGCCCTCTGGGGGGTGGGGGTAAGAAGACCTGACCCTGCACCAACACCTGAAACCCCCATTCCTGCTGCAGTCCCAGCTGCTGGGACTCTTCCCTGCTCCACATCCACTTCCCTGGGCTGCCAGAGCCAGTCTGAGCCCGGTGTGTGCAGAGGCTTTGGCAGGGAGGTCTCCAGGGGGCTGGTATTGAGGTACCCAGGGGACCTCGATATGGGGCTTCCAGCCAGCTCTTCTGGGCTTGCTGCCCTCCCTGGCTCACTTCCATTTCTTGCCATTGAAGCTCCACGTCCAGTTTTTAGTGGTGTCTTTGTAGCCAGGGCCGTGTGTGCTGAGGATGGGGCTCTGTGTGTAGGAAAGAGTCTCTGGCTCTTGCTTTGAACCCACTTGTGGGGTGTTTTCCTGGTGATTCAGTGCACCAGGATGGGCAGGGACTCAGTGCTGATGAGGTGGAGAAGGAGGGAAGTGGGTCAGTGGGCACCAGCTGGAAATGGGGCAAGGACAGCCCTGGGGGTCTCTTGTGGAGCCAGAGCTGGGACTGAGCCCCCCTTCCATAACAGGAAGGGGTTTTAGGACAAGGAAGGGCTCCCAGAAATCTTTCATCTGGTGCCAAGTGGAGAATGAGATCTCCCAAATCCACAGGGAAACAAACCTGCTGAGAGCCATTCCCACCTGGTGCATCCCAGTGTGGTGATTCTTGGGTTCTCAGGAGCATCCCTGTACCCAGAGCACGGCCACCTCAGCTCTGTTAATATTCCATGCTTCTCCCAGCTCATTTTTTTCCATGGAGAGAATAATGGAAGCTACAAGTTGTCTCTCCGTTCCACAGCATGTGCTCCCTCCCTTGCACAGTGAAGATAAGCCTCACTCTGCAAATTAAAATTTAAATCTTTCTAGTGCTAAAAGAATTATCTCAGTGGTACATCAGCTCAGTGCGTCTCCCTCCAAATAAAGTTCTCCAAGGCCTTTTGTGGCAAAAACTAGAAATGATTTTTTTTTCCTAGTCTATAAAACACATGAACATCCTGCTGGTAAAGGTGATCCCTTCTCCCAGACTGGGAACCATCCCTCCCCAGGCCAGGGTCCCTGGATGTACCACAGCTACCAGTTACTGGCATATAATTAGTTCATATTTTTAGTTCATGGGTAATTCTCAACGGTGGCTGGGTCTATTAAACTTGATTCAGATGTGACAGCTTAAATTGTAAACAGCTGTGAGGAGTTTCATACTTAATTACCATATTTAAGGGTTTTTTTTGCCATAAAGCATTTGCACTTCCATCAAAGATGTAAATAGCTCCGACATTCAAATGAGCTCTCCTGCTTTCCAGGCTTAATTGGCACTGATAGGTTTGGGGGTCTTCTCACCCATCCTGTGCAGGATGCCCAGCTCTTGGGGGATGCTGTGCCCCATTTGTGTCCCTCCACGTCTCCATCCTCTGAGCTGCCAGGGCTGCAGGTTCCTGACCTGGATCTGGGTTTGTTTTAATTCACAACTTGGTAAAACAAACTGGGGCCTCGAGGCTCCCGCAGCACCAGCCGTGCCGAGTGTTCCTTGTTATCTCCTGGTGCTTGAGCTGCTCCTGAGCTGTGCCTGCTCCTAATGAAAGTGGCATTTGTGTCACTATTTATACATCTCCAGCAACTCGTGCTGGTTAAGGTGGTGGTGGGTGGTTTTAGAGTTGAGGGGCTCCCAGGGATGGTGTCCCTGCTCCTGCTGTGGTCCAGGCTGGTGCAGGACAAACCCAGGCTGGTGGTCTAAGCCAGTGAGACCCCAGCCAGGGGAAAACCCTGGGCTCTGGCTTGTCCTGCCTCCAAGGTTGTTCCCTGTTGGAGCTGCAGATTCCTGGTGTTTTCCCCTGCTGCTCTCAGAGCATCCTGGTGCACACAGTTGTGCCAGGGCAGAATGGACACAGCTCTGCTCATCCCTCCTCAGCTCTGTGTGGCCAACAGTGGTCCAGGGCTCATCCCAGTGAGATGCTGGTTGTTCTGAGTTGTTCTGGGTGATCTCTGCAGTGGGGGGGAGCTCAGGGAGCTGCAAGGGCAAGTCCAGGGCTGTGCAGCCCCTGCAGTTGTGTAGGACATGGTGAGGTGTGGGGTGCAGGAGGAGCTGCATGTGCCCCAGGAGCAGCTCTTCCCTGCCCATCCATCACCACACTGGCTGTGACAGCCCTGTCCCTGCCTCCTCTGTCTTCCCATTACACCTGAGGATGTGTCTACAACGAGCTGCGTGTCCTACATGGAGCAAGTCTCTGCTTCCATCAATATTTGATTCCCTTCCCCGGCCAGGCAGGAGCAGAGGACTGGTTGGATCCAGGTTAACATGAATGTGGAAAGCAAAACCTCCAAGTGATTTAAATCTACACGAAGACCTGATTAACATCCTGCCTCACTGTTCTTGTTCCAGGCACAGGCTGTCACCCTCACTGTGGCACAGGCCTTCAAAATCGCCTTTGAGTTCTGGCAAGCAGCAAAGGAAGGTGAGTTTCATTCCCCTCTTCCCACTCTTCACATCCAAGGAAAGCTGAAGGGATGACTTTGGGTTTTTTCCAGCTTTCAAGGGCATTTTCCCCTTGCCCTCCAAATTTCCAGGCTGCTGTTAAGGTTGGTCCAAGGCATCTTCCAGGCTTCTCTCAACAGCTTTATAAATCCAGCCAAATTTTGGCTCTGTTCCTCTGTTGCTGAAGGACCTGGTGCTGAGCTGTGCTGCTGTCAGGATTTTTGCTGCCACTGTCACAATTTTTGCTGCCCGTGTTGGGATTTTTGCTTTCACCTTCCAGAAGATTATAAAACACACCCAGAGCCTGGGCTGCTGTGGCAGAGGTGGCCCATGTGAGCTGTCTCCATCCCTCCTCCCTCAAAGCTTGTGGGAAGTGCTGTGCAGGCAGTGATGGGGTTTCCTTCTTTTGCAGAGAAGGAAAAGCGGGAAAGGTCCATCTTGGAAGGAGAAGGGACAAGCAGCCCCAGCTTGGAAGCCCCTGCCCACCCTGACACATGTAAGTCACCCACAGCAGAGCTTTGCTGAATCCTTCCATCTCCCTCTTAAATCCTTCCATCTCTCCCTCCTGCAGCCCTTTGTCCACAGCTGCTGCCACCCCAAATCACTTCTGCCCCAGGCAAATTGGCCATAATGTCTTTAAGGGCTTAGTGTGGATCTCCACATCCCAAACTTGGTTTCGGGTTTGTCTCAGACCCAAAACATTTGCCATCCCATCAGCTGAAGGAGGTGGATGGACATCCAAGTGCCTCCTCTCCAGAGGAAGGAGAGGTGTGTGAAATAAAACAATTAAATAGGAAATCCCCCCATAACTCAGTGCCTGGCTGTGAGTCCTCTGCTGCCTCTGAAATGTGAGACAGGGAGAAGTGGGACAAAAGGCTAATCTCTCTGCCATGCTGGCCATGGAGATAAGAGGATTTGGCATGGAGGAAAATAGCATTAAACTGGGCTTCCTTCCAGGCTGGCACATCTTGTTTCTTCCTGGGAAGGCTCAGGACTGGAGGAATCTGTCACAAAGGGTGGGACATGGGGACAAGTGTGTCCTGGGACTGCCATGGGTGTAGGAATGGGCTCCAGCATCTGCCTGGGGGATGCTCCAGAGCTGGGGTGCTCCTGCACCCACCCCAGTGCAGGGTGATGGGGAGGATTTGAGGCTTCCCTGAACACCCTCAAGCTCTGAGTGGTTCTTCACCCAATGAGGGTTTTGCCCTACTGATGCAAGTTTTTAAGAAGCTGAATTGATGCTTGGGCTGAGCTGAGGATGTTGCCCAGGGCCTGTTCCCACCCTGGGCTGGGATGTCCCAAGGCTGGGAAGTGTCAGCTTTGCCTGGGGCTGATCCTGATTCATCCTGAGCATCAACAGGCACCCAGGAGCCTTCCCAATTGCTGCTGGAGGCAGGAGGCTGATCCTCCCCAGCATCCCTCTTGAGGGGTTCTCAGGTTTGGACATCATGGATAAACCACAGCCCTCACTGGAGTGAATGCAGCTCCTCCATGCTAAAATTTGGGGCCATCCTGAAGGAATTTGATGCAACCCTTTGATTCCAGGACTACTGCAGAAGGGTTTGGTTTTGTGTCTCTTTCCCCCTCCCCTCATTCCCTGTCCTCTCTGTCCACAGCAGCAGCCACGGGGAACTTGCTGGATTTTGAAGATCCTGCCAAATCCCCCCTGAGCAGCAGCACAGACCCCCCCCACTTGGATAACAGTGTGTTTGGGCCCAGCTCCTGTGTGAACAACAACGTGGTGTGGGTGAGTGTGAGCTGGGAGAGCAGTGCCACCTCCATGGGTGTGCTCCAGGTCCCATCACAGGGCTTTTCCTTGGATAACAGCCTCCCCTACAGGAGCTGTGGGGTGGCTGAGCTGCTCAGGGTGGGTTTCAGAGATGCCCAGCCAAGCTGAGTTTCAGTGTCCTACTCAAAGTGATTGATTAGTGTTCGAGTACCTGCTGCCCTTTTTAGGCTTGGTAAATAAATGAGCAGGATTGTGAGGTGCTGTGAAAAACGCTGCTGTCAGGTAATTGAATATTCCTTATTCTGGAGCAGCATTTCTCAGTGGTTTGTCAGTTAATTGAGAGACCACCTAACTGCTCAGTTCAGGGGAAAAATCATTATGTTGATGGCTTTTGTTTACTGCTCACTAGAACCAGGTTATATTTATGTTCATTATTACTCTTATTTTTCCTTACTCTTGTTCACAGCTGTATCTGGCTGTGGGAGCATGGATGGCTTCTGGAAACGTCCTCAGTCATCTGGCTTAATTGTTTCATGGACCACTAATAGAAAAATAAGGATGCAGCCCATGTGCAACTCTCAGGGAGCCTCCTCCCTGCCCAAGTGCTCCATCATGCTCTTTAAACTGGAAGACAGTGGGTTTAGATTGGATATTAGGGAGAAATTCTTCCCTGGGAGGGTGGGGAGGCCCTGGCACAGGGTGCCCAGAGAAGCTGTGGCTGCCCCATCCCTGGAAGTGTCCAAGGCCAGGTTGGAGCAGCCTGGGATAGTGGGAGGTGTCCCTGCCCATGGCAGGGGGTGGAATGAGATGATCTTTAAGGTCCCTTCCAACCCAAACCATTCCATGATTCTGTGATCACCAACCTGTGCCCTCTCTGGAAACCCCCCTATCTGCTGAATTTTGGAGAATTGAAGGATAAATACCTTTGCCTGGAGCCTGTTTCTTGAGTCTGGTGGGCCTGAGCCTGAGGCTTTTCAGGTTAAACCTGAAGATCAGCTCTAAGCTTAAATCAAATCCTGCAGGCTTATCAGCAATCTCCAATCCCTCCCTGCTTACAGAGTTTTCATACTTTACTTATTAATTGCATTAAGTCTGTAAGTGCATCACAGGATTTTGGGAATAGTCCAGTTTGTCCATAGCAAAGCCCTTTCATGGAGCCCATGGTCCTGCACGGGAGGCCTTTCTTGATTTAGGCTCTCAGAAGCCAATATATACATATATTTTTTTAATCTGCCATTCTCAAGTGCAGAGCCAGACCTCTAAATACACTTCTGTGCATTCTCTTAGCAACTACTTGTCTCTCTTTTTATCTCTTTAACAAAGGAAATGGATGATGGTCTCGACGAGGCATTTTCAAGGTAATTCTTATAACTCCCTTTACGAGTTCACTCCACCACTGGGGACCAGCCCCAGAGACTCGACTGGTGACTGGCTTTTAATAATGCTCCTAATCTAATCAGAGCCATGATCTGACCTAGGCAGCTGCCCCATCAGTGCCTCAGCTGGTAATTGAAAGATAGGCTTTGAGGCTGGCTGATAAGCCAAATATTTTGACAACCTTTTAAGGATGGAGAGAGGCTGTGTGTGATAGGGAATTTAATTCCCCAAGCAGTTGGTGTGTCTGCTCCCACTTGCCAAGGCTTTTTCAGGATGCCTGTGGTAGCTGCAGCAATGCTGGTCCCAGCTTCTGGCACTGGGGGCTTTGCCCTCCTTCAGCCCACAAATTCAGAGTGTGTGGCCATCGATTCATGAGGTTTAGTTCTCTTTCTAATCCAAATTAAAAGCTTCCCTGCACGTGCATGCTGAGCAATCCAGTGATGTTAAATGAAGCTGTTTCCCTTTCCTCAGGGTGGGTTTTCCAGCCTGTCCCTGTGGGGTGGTGGGGATGGTGTAGTTCCTGTGGGTCCTGCCCTGCAGATCAGCCTGGGAAGTCACACAGTCACCTTGAGGTGTGAAGGCCCCAATTTGGGCAGAGCTGCAGGCAGGACAGAGCTGCCAGGCCTCCTCCTCATCCTCCTTTGTCCTCGACCCAGGGAGTGCTGGAGGAGTAGCAGGGCTGAGCCCAACACTGTCCCCTCCCTGAGAGCCTGTGCCAGGGTTTGCAGCAGTGCAAAACAGCCCTGAGGAAACAGCCCTTCAGGCCTTGTTTGGCTCTCAGGGATGATTTACAGCTTCCACTTCCAGGGCAGCCTTGTCCCAAGATGTGGCTGATAAAGGGGCTGCTTGAATTTATGTCCTGTTGTTGGCTGTTTTCCTCCCCTCTGCTCCTTGCCCTACTTAAAGAAGCAGATGTTGCTGGTTGTGGGCTTTGGTTTGGGTTGCTGGATGCTGAGCTGTCACTTCACCCTCGGCCTTCTGGTGACTCAGTGTTTGGGCTGCTCATCCTCTGAGTTGGGCACTTCCAAAAGCATTCCTGCCACTTCATCATCACTGGATATTTTTCTCTTTTATTAAAAACCATGGTTTAATCTGAGGGTTTTTTTGATGCTGTGCCTCCCCGGGATGAAACACCAAATATTTGAGTTGACCCTCAGGCCCAGGGAGAATTGATGCTGCAGTGTTGCATTTTCACAGAGGTGTTTAATCACACAGCAGCAATCTGGGGCGAAACATCTGGGATAAAAAGCTCTTCAAGATGATTTTGGGGGCTATTAAACATCAGCTGAGTCCTCTGTGCCTTAACCTGAGGAGTAAATGCCCAGGCAGAGCTACAGCACACGCTGCCTGTCCAGACACAGCAGCACCAAACTGAGTCATTGCACTGAGGCTGCTCCTTTGGTCAGCAGGGATCAGATCCCAGCCATAGCTCCGGGCAGGAAAACAGCCAGACCATTAATATGTGGGATGTCCAGACTGCAAATTCCCTGGATGCCTGTAGGGGAAATGTTGGGACAAACCAGCAGCAAAACTGCAACAGACTTGAGAGCACTGCAAATGTTCTGTGCCAGCTCCCTCCTTCCTGGATGATTTAATTCTGTTGGAGGGTGTTGGAATGTGGAGCTGCAGCGTTGTGGATGTATCAGGCTATAAAACACCCAGATTTGGGTTCTTACTTTGTGTTTTTCTCCCTCCCTTAGGTTGGCTCAGTCAAGAACAAACCCTCACGTCCTCGACACGGGGCTGACAGCTCAGGACATCCAGAGTGCAGAAACACTCTCCCCTGTAGACTGGAACAAAATAGATTCCACCACGGGTGAGAAGGATGATCTGTTCATGTTTTGAGGTCAAATGCATCCAAGAGCTGACTAGAGAATAACCACTAAAAGTCTATGGACTGGATCTTGCTGTTGCAGGTGCTGTACACAGGGGATTCTTCTAAGGGCTCTTCACCAAGTCAGATGGTGTTACAGCACAGTTTAGACCAAAGCTTCAGAAATCTAATCCAGATTTTTATACCTTGCTTTTATCTAAACCACGGGATGCTCTTGAACATATTTATTCCCTGCTGTTACCGTTTACATGTGTTATTGGAAGGTGTGCAGAGCATCTACAGTATTACATGGCAATATTCCATGGAAGAACCTTCAACAGTGCCTGTTCCTCTCTGAAAACAGACTGTGCACCACCAAAGTCCCTCTGTGTGTATCCTCTAGACAAAGGTCTGCAGATGCAAATGCAATTCCAAGCACAACTGTTACTAATCCACTGATTCTTGAACAACACATCACCTGCCTGGGTGAGGGGAGGAGATTTGCAGCAGCTGCTGACAGTGTTAAATCCAAGAGGTAGCAGAGATCTTGCTTTTGTATGAATGTCTGTGACACTCTCACAGTTGTCAATCACCCCTGAGGGTTCTGGCTGTTTCTCCACCAGCTCCATATGGGAATTGACACTTTTTTTTACCCAAAGACTCTACGAAGTTTTGCACTTTAAAACTTGAACTGAAAGCAATGGTCCGAATTGTCAAGGTAAGCAGTGCCTGTATTTCCTCTTCAGAAGCTATTTCCCCAAAAATAACCCAACCTGGCAATGCTGCAGGTCTGTTTCAAAGCTGATTCCTCACATCCACCATCCCTGATGTGACTCAAAATACTAAAGCTCATTGCACTGTTGGCTTTGAAAGCAAAACCACTGGGGAGGAATGATTTGTTTTGCTCAAGTGTGTTGGAAGTGGCAGGTTGGGTGGACCAGCAGCAGGATAGATCTGTGTTCTCAGCCTGGCTGAGTGGATTTGCCTGTCCATGACTCCTCACTGCCTCAAAACCATGTGGTTGTAGCTCACTCAATAGACTCCAATGGAATTGGATTAGGCAAGACCAATACCTGGATGTTCAATTAGCAAGAGATGCCCCTTCCAGAGGTACTTGGATCCCCTTCTCCCTGACAGCCACAGCTCCCAGGAGGCTCAGGAAGCTGCTTCATCTGCTCCTGGAACTGAAAATAAGTAATGGAGGTATAAAGCTTATGCTAATTAAAAGATTAAGTTTAATGATCCTAAATAGTCACACTGACAGTTTGCAGTGTTTGTGGCCTTATGTGAAGTATACTAATCTGTTTTATAGATTTGTAACTTGGGTTTGAAGCACTAATTCATTCCCCAGATAGCTCTTTATAACTCTCTTAAAACTGCTCGCAGGAAAAAAAACCCTCTCTGTCAGCTGTAAGAATTCATTAGGAAGCAGCTGAGTGACTCTGACTTAGATTTGATATTTTTTTTTCCCCCTAAGTGTTCATGTGAGAAGGTGTCGAGGGCTCGTGGTGCTGACTCATCATGTCTCTTAATAAAACCTGTGCTCTGTGTATCCTGCAAAATGGTGTTTAAAGCAATTTTACATCTTCAAACGACTGTGCCCATGACTTCCTTGATCCTGTGTGCAGCACCAGCCTCTTGTGATTGAAGGGATTATCAAAGCTTGTCCCTGCTGCAGAGGCACAGGGGAGAGACATGAGCCTCCTGCACAGGCAGGGGGTTGTAGCCAGTGCCTTGTCCTGACTCAGGGGGTTCTGATCTTCCCAGGAAACAGCTGGGCTGTAGGATGGACTGTGAGGATTTCTCTGTACATTGACCTTTCCCCTTTTCTAGAGACTCTAGGAGCAGATCCTGAAATGCACAACACTATATAAGTGTGTATATAGTTTTTTTAAGAAAACCTGATGCTGTAAAGAATATCTGTACTGAGGGAAATAAAAATTCTGCCATTTTTTGGAGCGTCTGCACTGGGTGCCTTTATTTTTACCATGGGCCTTTGGATGTGTAGAAGTCTTTGTATTTCTGGTTGAGTTCTCCCTGTCCCTTGATGCACAGCAAGAAGTGATTGGAAACATCCTTGGGAGGATGTCCATTGGAGAGCTGATTCCAGTGCCATCCTGGTGGGGAGAGGGCTGCAGTTAGACATTAGTCCATGGTGCTGCTTCCAAGAAATGCTTGTGGGACTGGATGTGACCCCATGGGATGTCCCTGCATTGGCTTCCAGGTGAGGGTGTGATGATGGGTGAGAAGAGGGAGGTCAGTGCTTCAGGCTCACCTGCAGATAAACATGGTGCCAGTAACATCAACCCCCCAAATCTCTTGATTTAGAGAATTTCTGAGTCATGAAGTGTTTCTCCCTGCGGGGAGCTGAATTTGTACAGCTGCCCTTTAAATAAAAGCAGCCCAGAGAGCCCAGCCCAGCCCTGTGTACTCAGCACCCCCCTGCAATTCATGCCTTTGCTGGGCTCCTGCAGTTCCCAACTAACCACACTGCCAATCTAGTCTGGGAAGAAAGTGGAGAAAATCCATTAGAGGAGCTGACAGATTTAACCTGCATGTGCCACTCACTCCCTTTGGGGCATCAGAGCAGAGGGGCTTTGCAGAGGCACCTCATCCCATGGTGCTAACAAAAGAAAATTAACTAAAAGTTCATTTTTCAGTTTAAATTGGCTGTTCCAGAGTGAGCTGTCCCAGATGATGAGTGCTGAGTACCAGCAGCCTGTGCCTTCATGCATAACTGATGGCGATGCTGAGGAACAAATTGATCTTTCAGTTCTGATGTGACCTTTTTTTAACTGCCACTTAAGGAACTTTCAGCATCCATTTCCTTCACCTTTGATGGCTGCAAAGGAAGGAGGGAGAGGCTCAGTGTGGTGAGAGGCAGCTGTGCCATGAGAAGTGGGTTTGGGGGGCTGAGCACCCACGGTGAGCTGGGGGAGCTCTGCTCCCACCAAACCCATGTTTTCCCAGGGGGAACACGGAGTGTTTTTGCAGCACAGAGGTGTTGCTGTGGGCTGTGCTGTGAGATGCTGGTCTGTCACCCTGCATTGGCACAGGGTGTGTACAGGATGTAACAGCTCCATCCATCCCACAGCCGGGAGCCAGCGTGGGCGAGGCAGCTGATGGAGAGCCTGTCCTTCAATCTCCCTCTCAGATCACCTGCTAAAGAAGCAGAACCTGCAGCTAAATTTTTGAACTGCTGGTGCTGTAACTCATTAAACTCATTTGGAGCATCCCCAAAAGTGCAACAGCAAGCCCAGCTTGTTGCTGCCAAGTCACAGGCTGGGTTTACGTGTAGATGTTAAGTTTATCAAGTGTTCCTGTTTGTTCAACGAGTGCTCTTGAGTGATGGTGGTTGTTCTGTGAGTCGAGGCCAAACCCACCTCGGAGCTTCCAAACCTGCTGCTGCAGGGAAGTGCTGAGCTCCAGGGTGTGCAGTGTGACAGGTACTGAGCCCTGAACTCCTCTCTCCTTGGAGCACTGAGAGAGGTTGTAGCTTCGTGCCAAGCTTGAAGCGAGAACTGCAGAGCTGTCATTCTCCAAATTGTTCTTTTCCCACGTACAAATAGAGCAACATTTCATCTGAACACCTGAAATGCTGCATTATGGCTTTTACAGCCAGCCCTGGGGTGTGTGGAGCCGTGGGCTGCCCTGCAAGGCTTTCTGTGCTCTGAAGCAAGAAATAACAGTCCTCCTGGAGAAGCACAAATGCATTTTGGCTGGGAGTGGCACGTGGGGAATGGGTGGGAAGGGAAGGGAGGTGGTTGAGCACTTTTCTTCCCCTGTAACACATCAGCTTTGCGTGATGGCTGCTTGTGAACATGGGATTTGTCCTGTGGAAGCCAAGGGGAGCTGAAGCAGAAAACACAGGCAGTGTTTGCCAACAGCCCGGGGCAGGGCTGGCTCAGGAGGAGCTCAGCACGGGTCAGCATGTGGCGCTGGAGGGGTATTTTGCCTCTGCTTTTGAACTTCTCCCTGGGTTTGCAGCGCTCAGTGCAGGAGTGATCCACAGCAGGAGATCCGAGAGTGACACGGCATTAACACAGCCCAGCCTGGAGTGGTCTGCACAGACTGGGATCTGGGGGTGGGAGGTTACTCTGCCAACCCCCTTCTGCATGTGAAAGCATCTCCCTTTGAAAAAGCCATCATTTTGGTGCCAAAAACTGGAAACTGATCAAAAAGTTAACTTTTTTATGCCCCTTTGAGAGGAAATCCTGCTGACCATCTGTCCCACCCTTTCCATTTGTCCCACCCTTCCCAGGCTCCCCAGGGTTTGTTCACATTCCCAAGGCTGCCAGAGCTCAAGGAGTGTTTGTCAACACTTCCAGGGCAGGATTGTTGGAGTGTCCTGCACAGGGCCAGGAGTTGGACTTAATGATCCTCGTTGGTCCCTTCCAACTCAGGATATTCCATGATTCTGTGATTCCCTGGAAGCTGGGGCTTTCATGCATCAGGTCAGTGGTAACTTGGGGTCAGTGATACCCATTGGACACCTGAGGCCAAACTGCAGGCTCAGAAGGACCCAGAGGCTCTGTCCCCTGGAACCCACAACAGCAGCACCAGAAGCTGATGGAATAACCTGGAGCAGGATGGGGCCCTCGGCTCGGGAGCCCTTTTAGCAGCAGGTCAGCTTCTGACTGTGAGCAATTTATCAGGAGTGAGTGGATTCTGCTTACGACAGAGGGAGCCTTAATATTGCATTGCTTCATTTATTTAGCACCTCTCCTCTAATGCCCAGAGGAAGGACAATGGGAAAGAGCGCTGGGGGTTGCTGGGGGCTGGTTGTTATTTTTTTTCCCTGCTAGAAGCAGACATTTCCACACGGTCCTTGGCTCTGAGGACAATATTAGCTTTACAAAAAAGAGGGATGTCAAGTCATTAAAAGCTGCAGGAAGAGAAAGTCTTCTGAGATGGGAATGGAAAGGAGAGCAGAGAGCTGGAGCCAAGAAAGCAGATGTAGGAAGCGCAGGAAGATTGGAGGCAGTTGCACAGCGAATGTGCAGGTAGAAGGTAATTAGTGACCAAGTGCTGGTTAATTAACTGCCACCGGCCTCTCACGCTGGACACACGCTTAGTCCTGTCTCTGCTGGGCTCTGATCTTCATCGGCAGCAATTCCTGGTCACTCCCGGCTCTGGAGCAGCTCCCGGCACGGCGGCTCTCGGCCAGCAGAGCCAGAGGGACCCTGGGCTGTGCCTGGAAAGCGGATTAGGAGCTCTGCCCTCGGGGCCACGCGCCGCTGCTGGCCCGTGGCCAGTGCCTGTGAGCAGGGAAGCAGAGCCCAGGGCTCTCCATCCCGGCTGGCACCGCTCACCTCGGGCAGCTCCGAGCATCTCCCGGGGCGCTGCCCTGCCGGAAAGCTGGGAGCGCAGACGTGTCTCTGCAATTGAGAGCTCGCCCCGTGTTCCCCGTGGTGTGGTCGGGAGGGTTCTTTGGAGTCACAGGAGCCACGTTGTGCCAGCAAACCCAGCGTGGGAGCGCCGGGGAAAGCGGTGCCGGCTGCGCCCACAGGCAGGGATCGTGTCACCTTCCAGCTCTTCCCGACACTTTTCCTTGCAGGAGCCAGGCCTGATGATCACCCACGTCAGTGTTCCCACGTCAGGGCTGCCGTGCTCCTCTCCCTGCAACAGGAAATATCAGGAGAGGCAGGTTGGGAACATCAACCCCGCCAAGGTTTGGCTCTGAGATCCCCGCTGACTCCTGTGATTTATCACTCACCCAGCTGCTACTCACAGCTTGGAAAAGATAAGCCAGGAGGGGGAAATGTGGATTTTTAAAAGCTTGGCTTTAAAGCCCACAGGCTCAGGCCAAGACTCCTGTCCTGGCCGGGGAAAAGGGGTGGGAACAACATCGCTGGTCACGGCTGGAAGAAACCAGCCACCCGTGTGGGGCTGTGGCCGAGCAGGGGCTGTGCTGCCTGTTTTTCCCTGGCACACAGGTGTCTTTTGAGCCCCGATATGAGAAAAACATTTAGATACCAGTTTATTCCCCAGGCACCTTGTTTGTCCCAAACTTTTGCCATCACGGTTTTCACTTCAGAATCACCTCCAGGCAGATGGGGGGGATGCCCAGGGGATTTTTATTCCCCTCTTCTCAAACCCACTCCACTCCACATCTCTCATTTTCTGCCTCCAGGGTTTTGGGTATTTTTCTCACCTTTCCAGCCATGGCCATCAGCAATTTCTTCCTCAGCAAAAACTCCAGCCTCCATTGCAAGACTTTTCCTGTCATTCCCTGCAAACCACAGCAGCAGTTTCTGTCCTGGCTGTTATAATCCCACGAATGGTAACACCACTCCAGGCAAAGTTTTTGCTTAAAAGCTTTGATGATGATACTTTGCAGGGAGTTATTTGGCTTGTACCTTTGTATTTCCATCTCCTTCCACTGATCTTGCTGTAACAATCCCCAAACTTGCTGCTTGTCAGGTCTTGTTTTAGCTACAACCCTCCTCCTTCCCCAGCTTTTAATGTGACAACACAGCACCCAGCCTGTCACTTGGCTATTGCCTCTATCACACACTTGTACTTATGAACTCCAGGTCTTATTAATGTAATAAAATGTGTAAAAGTACTAAATCTGCTCAGACAGGGCAATTTTATCACTTCTATATGCTGTGACAGCACAAGGAAAACTGACAGCAAAGAATAAAACAGTTATGTTTCTGGCATTTTTTATTACTTTTAATATGCTGTCTTTTTTTTTGTTACTGGAAATTTAAATTATAATGGTATGCTTCACTTAAAGAAAGTATCCATAGCAACAGGAACATCTAAATTATTGCAGGCTGATCACTTCTCTCCTAGAGTCACATCACATGCCTTTCAAAGACAGTCCCAGAGGTGCAAGATTTTAATAGATTTTTTTTTAACCTTTCTTGCAAATAAACAAGTGTATACACAGCACTTTATCCATCAATACACGACCTACAGGAAGATCTAAACTGAGTCACTGCCAGCACACTACGTTACCCAGAGAGAGAAGTTTCAGGCTTGCTCCTAAATCTGTATTTCATAGGAGACTTTCTGCTCTGAGTTGGTTCCTCCTGATTATCCTGTGTGAAACTGGAGAATTTCCATGGAGTTCAGCTGATGGAAATTCTCTTGGATCAGGGGAAAGCAGGAGGGAAAGATCACTGGGCCTGCAGCATCAAGAACCTGCTTGTTCAATTCCAAGCTGGCCTCAGTTTTGCTTGTATTTTATTCATTCCAAGTTCCAAGTTGACAGACAAGGGGGAATGGCTTCAGATTGAGAGAAGGTTTGGATTAAATATTAGAAATAAATTCTTCCCTGGGAGGGTGGGGAGGCCCTGGCACAGGTTTCCCAGAGAAGCTGTGGCTGCTCCATCCCTGGAAGTGTCCAAGGCCAGGTTGGAGCAACTTGGGACAGTGGAAGGTGTCCCTGCCCATGGCAGGAGGTGGAATGAGATGATCCTTAACATCCCTTCCCACCCAAACCCGTTCTCCCAGAAAACAGCTTCAGCATCCTCTCAACATTTAAAAGGCAATGGGTGAGAAAACAACCAAATATTTTGCCTCCACCAGCCCCACATCTGAACCTCCTCTGTGACTTTTGGGCTGAAGCAGTTACAGCTTTCCGCTCTTGAAAAATTCCTTCACTTTAATCATGGAAAAAGCCTGAGCTAAACACGCACAGAGCTGTCAAATGTGAGAAACAAACATGCTGGAAGAAATAGAAAGGCTTTTTTTTTTGTTTTAATTCCAATCTCAATTATAGAAATCAAATGCGTCATCTGGATCAATAGTAGGTTGAAATTGCTCAGCCAGAAAGATTTTATATATAAAAAAGCTGCAGCTGAGAGCCTTCCTCTGAGCTCATGTATTATTATAACTGAAATTATGATAGTGAACCATGTTTACAGGCTCCCTTGAAAAGCTCAGGTTAAGAACAAAGGTTTAATCAATGTACCCATGCATAGTACAGGGTCTTAAACCCAGCCTGTGTGTAGTGAGATCTTATCGTGGTCAGGAACAGCAGAGATTTGCTTTTAATGTCCTTTGATTCCCACTGCCATGTGTTACATTCCCAGGTCATCATTTCCTGCCTTTCCCCCGCCTTGAGGTGGCTGCAATTTGAGCAGGACCTGTTTGCAGAGAACATGCAAATGACACTGAAACGAGACAGCCTTTAAAAATATAAGATATTACTGACCATTTAACCTTTGCAGAGTAAGAGCTGATGTGCAGACAAGTGGCTGTGGTTCGTCCAGCCCGAAGGAAAATGTGAAAAACCAGGAAAATGTGTCAAAAGTTCATCAGATAATTTGGTTTGTTTGGGGAAGGGCTGGGGAGGCTCCAAGGCTGTGGAAAAAGAGGAGGCTCCAAGGAGAGGCTGCAGGTTTTGGGCACAGGGTCATCAGGGTGACACCAGCAGAGACTGGCTGCAAAATCAGGTGTAGGGTCTGTCAGGGACTTTCAGATCGACTTGGTTTCAAATGTGAGTTAAAAAAAGCCAGAGCAAGAGGAGGTGGGTGGTTAAATAGGTCTGAGAATGATGCAAAAAATCTGTTGGACCGGCAGATCCAGCTCACATTTGAAAATCACCCTCTTTACGACTCCCGTGAAATCACCTTTTAATAAAGAGGCTATAAAAGGAACTTGTAATTTCCTGGTTGGTTCATGAGCCAGAAGATGATCCAGCTGACTCTCACACAGCTTTATTACAGCCGTGGTCCAGCTGGAGTCAGGAATATTTGCTGTGTGTGAGCTCACAGATCGAACAGGAATCCACAGCACTGACCTTTGGTCCCAGGCACGAAGTTAAAGCTGTTCCTCCCCAGCCACAGTTCCCTCCCAGCTGCTCAGCACCAGGTCAGGCAGAAGGTTTCCCCATCCACGGGTGGAGCCCTTTGACTCACAGCTTCCCCAGATGCACCTTCTCACCTCTCAGAGTAATTAAATGAACCTCAGAAGCTGTGGCCCCAGGTTTTGGGGAGGATTTGTCACCCAGTGGTAAGTTTGAATAGGAGCACAGGGATGTGCTGCTCTGCTTGGTATTTGCTTCTTAAATCAGGGCAGATTTGATCCTCAACATTTATGTTTGAGGCTTTGATGGATCCATGAGTGTTTTGGGGCTGGGCAGTTGCTCAGAACTCACCAGCAAAATGTGGTTGTGCCTGAAAAAGCTGGTGCTGGGCAGGCAGGTCCTTTGCTTTAGGGGTGACAAGAGGGTGGACTTTGTTTTTCCTGTTGGTTAAAACACTGTGATCCAGCACACTGCTGGGGTTGTATATCAAGATTAAATTCTGGGGAAAGTCTGACAGAATCTGGGTCACTTGCTCCTTTGTGGTCTCCCATCTATATATCCAGCTGACCTGACTCACGTCTGTGGAATGTGATGGGAGAACTGGGAAAGCTTCTGGTGAAGTTATTTAAGGGCTCCAGACAGGTACGAGCACACAAGTCATTTCACAACTCTGACAGCAGAAACTGGGCTGCTGCACTGGCTGTACTTCATCAGTGCTCCCCCCTGCCCTTGATGCTTTGTGCCCTTCCACTTCTGCTTTTTATACCCTCAAAATGAGAGTGTGGTCTCTGGAGGCTGGATCTTCCCAGTCACACACAAGTGTTCCCTCGTCTCGTTACCCGTGTTGCACGAGGAGGTGCAATGGTGCTGAGCTCAAAATTACATCTCTCCACTTCCTACCTGACACAGCAGCAGCAGAGAAAGAGAACTGCAAACAAGTTTGAAAGTATTGCTTCCTCAGAGCAAAACTGGGCAGATGAGAGGTTTGGGTTTTGGCTGGCTGACTGAAAGCCCTCGGGGAGCTCTGGATGCTGATGCCTGTGACTGCCACAGCCATGTGATTCCAGCTCCAGGGTGGCCCAGGGCACCCACCCGTGTGCTTTGCAACAAGCTGTGATTTATGAGATGCCTGTGGAGAGGCTGCTCCCTTCGTGATAATGAAGGAGAGCCTGTGATGTGACTCTGAGAGTAGGGAACAGACTCATCAACTCTTTGTGTGTCCCCACATCACCTCTGCTCCCTGGCTGACAACATGATCCCACTTTCCAGCTCTTCTCTGGGCCATGATCAGCAGGTTGGGTCCAAAGGCTGCAAGCTGATCTCATCTTAACCTGGAGGGATGCAGGTGTGGTCCTGCTTTTGGACTGTCAATGCTTCTCCCCTCGTGCTGCCTGTGCCAGCTTCAGTTAAATGTCATTGAATCCATCTCTTCCAGGTGATGAACTCACTCTCAGACCCTCAGTATGAACCACACACTGAGCTGGGACTGATGGGGGCCAGAGTCTGGGAAACATTCAATCTGGAGCAGGGTGAGCTGAATCCTAAGCTGCTTTCGTGCCTCATACTGTGGCTGCAAAACTCGAAGCAGGGAGTGATAAAGCCTCCTTTAAATGCTGATTTAAAGGCTGGCTGCCCTGATGAGCTCAAGCTTTATCTGATTTGGGACCTACTACAGCCATCTCAGGAAGGTGCTGGAGTGATAACATAATGTAATATCTGGAAAGGTGGTTTCTGGCTGTGTGGTAAGAATAAGTGCAATAGATTGTAACCCAGGGGAAACCATTACCAGCATCTGCTCTGGTCTTACACACATGGCTCAAAGATGTCACTTAATAACATCCAAACTGCCATCTCAGTTACCAGCTCTCTCTAAAACCACACACAGGCTTCGAAGTTGGTTTTAAAAAAAAGAGAATTTCCTGTATCTGGAAGGCCTTTCCAGCCCTGGTACAATTCACTGTATTTCCTGTCCTCCAAAGTTTGATCCATCAGGTGCAAAAGTCCTTTCAAAGAGCAAGAAGGTGGACAGGTACCTCCAGAGAAGAGCCCTTTCCATGTAGCAGGTGTTGTGCCATCAACCTTTCAATCATCTGTCCCTGGATTTTGACTCTTGTCCATGACCACTCTCAGCAATGGATGTTTGAGGGCTGAAGTTCTTCCTCTTTTATCTCTCTCAGCTTCTGACGCCAACCCTGGGATTTTCTAGGATGAAATGGAAAGAGCCCTGAGCAAGTTTGGGGGAAAAGCTCTGGAAGCAGGCCATTAGCAAAGCATTAAAGGCTGAGCTGATTTTGCCTTTGGCCAAGTACACACGGGGTTCTGCAGGCCTCTCCTCAGCCTGTGTCTGAGATGCTCCTGGGTGCTGCTGCTCCGTCCCAGATGTGGGACAAGGAGTCCCACATCTGCCCTCCTCGTGCCACCTGAGGGCCATCGTGGGCTCAGTGACTTGTGCCAGGGTGGTGGCTGGGAAAACAACCTGACAAATCAAAGCAGACACAAAGCAACAACCTTCCAAAATCCGCAGAGGTGACATTGCTTTTGCCCGTCAAACCAGCTAAAAATGAGCAATTACAGCCTCCCTGCAGTGCTAACTGCTCCTGCAGAGGTGCTTGGGCTGGCCATGCTGATCAGCTCCACGTCCTCTACAGCATTCACAGCATTCCTGTGGGCTTGTGCTCCAAGGAAATCCAGCCTGTCCCAAGTGTCTCTGGCTCCCAAGAGCCACAAAACCTGGAAGAATATCAGCAATGTTGGCATTGCAGCAACCCATCAGCCAGGCTGGGGACAGGGTGTCCCCACAGGTCGTGCCTTCCATGTCTTGACCAAGAATCTTTGGGGTTTCTTAATTTCCTTACCTCTAACTACTCGCTTTCCCCCTCCCTTGCATTTCTGATACTTGGCAGGTATTTTTATAATCCCATAATTGTTATTTTCTCCAGCTCTCATTTTCTGTTTTGCAGCCTGGCCTCCTGGTCAGAGTCTTTTCCATCTGTATGCAGTGTGCATGGCTGGAGCAGCCCATAGGAGACTGATATTAAAAACTCTGAGCTAATACACAACAGCTCGAGGCTCAGCAACACAAATACCTCCTTTCCCCTTTTTTGGGGCACTTCAGCCAGGCACAGTGTGAGCTCATTGTTCACCCAGACACGTGTATGGGGAGAGGGAGAAGGCACTGACCTATACAGGGTTTGTTGGGGTTTGAAGAGCATCTGCTCAGATGAGGATCCAAAGAATATTTTTCATGTTCTTTTGTATGGATTAGGCATTGCCCTGTGTGCAAGCTCGAGGCAGGAAAAGGAAATATGAAGTATATTTGGATCTGTACATCCAAGTAGGAGATTTGTGATTCCAAGGGATCTCTTTGATAACATGGAGTGATGGGGTGGTGAGTCTGGCCTGGGACCACCCAGAGACACCCGTAAGGAAAAGCATTTTCCTGCTTCACGGGGCTTCAGCACCATAAAATTGCTTTATTTTGTACTGACCCAGGGAAAAATGAAAGGCCTCTGAGGACATTCCTGAAGTCAGCAGCAACCTGGAGGATCAAAGAGCCCTCTCTCCCACCAGCAGAGTCATTCCCACAGTGCCACCAGTAAAGCCCCATTATCAGGGTACTGGATGATACTGGAAAAGGGAGCTCCTCTGGCAGATGCCAGGAGGTAGGTGGGATGTCTCTGCTCACCAGGGTTTTACTGGCAAAATGCCAACCATTTGGTGCAGACCTCCCCAGGCTCTGGATAAATATAGTGCAGACAGTGATTCATCCAAGTGAGGTTTGGAGTGACCTGTTTCTCAGGTCGGGATGGATGAACTTCACCCTGAAGGTGACTTAAAAGTTATTTTGGGCTGCACTGAGCTGTCTCCTTATTTCAGTGTTCACCAGTGAGCTCAGTGCAGTGTCCAGCAGAACCAGCTGAAAGAATTTGGCCTTACAGGGTGATGTGGGGACTCGGGGAAGAGTTAATTTTGTAAAAAGAGCGACAATCCTGCCTTTCAAGGGGGAAAAAATAACCTGCAAAGTAGGACTGTGACAGCAGCACGTCTGCAAAGTGCACATTCCTCTTTTATGGCTTTAGCTGATGACTTCTCGTGATTGTTTAAAATCTTAACTCCTGTTTCTGGCCTGGATACTGGTGGTGTGACACAGGAACTGCCACCCTGAACTCTGCAGGGGCTCTGTTTTCCTGTTCTGTTTAATGGCTGGAGAGGGAGAAGGGTAATTCTGTAATTTGGCAAAGCACTGCACAGCAAAGCACTTCAACAACTTTTGCTCCTCTCTACAGGGAATAGAAATACATTTAGTTGCTGGAACATCTGCCCCATTAACCTGATCTTTTCTTTTTCCCTACACACTGTTGACCTCTTTGAAAGAGGTTTGAATTCTGCTTATCTTGAAAATCCCTGGGGAGGGACTTCACCCAGGATCTGTGCCCAAAACATGGGAGGCATTTATCCCAATCTATAACCTGGCAGCTTTGGATCACTCCAGAAGGAGGCTGGTGACATCTGAGTGGTGCCAATAAAATACTCTGGAATCTGTGTATTAATCTTAAAATAACTGCCCAAAGAGCATCTCCTGACCTGCTTCACCCTGAGCTACTGTACAGCTGACAGATGATTTTAGCCAAGCCTCAGTGGTCACCCGAGGATGGCAAATATATATAGCTATAAGCTGGAATTTTCATTGCAGCACACAGTTTAAATGACTTTTAGCTCTCTGGAAATGCTTCCTTTTCCCTATAATGGAAATATTTACATTATCCTATTCAAATGCTCTAAGGTGTCCTTATTTCTTTTGGTCTGGCTCATAATGGCCTGGTTCAAAGGTGTTAAAGTTTAAGAGAAATGAGCCTGGCACCAGGGGAAGGGGGGGAATATTTTTTGCTCTAAGATGGCTCTGCTTGCTTGCTCTCACTGACCACGTGCAGGGGAGTGACTCTGCAGCTGATTCAGGGTCTCTCTGCATCACTTTAGGAAAATAATCAAGAGGGGTTGAAGGTTTGATCCAACAAGTTTATCAAGGATTTCCTGAACAGTGACAGAGAGAATCCAATTAAAGTCAGCACTGTTGGACAGTAACTTACCCTCTCTGTG
The DNA here is from genome assembly GCA_013390005.1 of Calyptomena viridis. NCBI lineage: Eukaryota > Metazoa > Chordata > Aves > Passeriformes > Eurylaimidae > Calyptomena > Calyptomena viridis. Next base: position 415,698 of record WEIV01017483.1, on the reverse strand, counting down.
GACAAATGGCCAGAGGAGCTCTGTGGCTCATGGAGTTACCACTTGCCATCAAGTCTAGTAACTCTGATTAATAATCTGACCCTAAAATTTTTTGTACTGTTATCTCTTGCTGAAAAATCCCCAAACTGCTTGTCCTGTAACAGCTATTTTGATAAATTGTTTTGCAATGTGTGTAAACTGGCAGGTTTTAGTCTTTGACTTGTCTCCTAAAGACAAACGTCCTCTGTGTATCTTTCCATATGGTTTATATGAAATTGGTTTTTTCCCCAGTATTTTTTAATAGATTGCTACAGAGCAGTGTATTAACCCCAGGGGTCTGCTAACCACAAGCTAGAAATCTGTCCTAAATTATTGTAGCACTTATCTATTAGTCCAGAAGAATTCACACACTAATCCTCATCTAAAACTCTCCCTGTTGGGCAGGATCCTCTTCAGACTCAGCACCAGAGCTGAAAACTGCCACAGCTCTGCTGAAATCACCGACCCTGTGGCACAATTATTAACCAAGGGGACAGTCAGGGCACTGGGGCTCATATAAACCATGAGAACTCTGAGGCAGGTAATGAAAATGTATGGCTGTGTTTCATCTTTGGCCAAAACACAGAGCAGAACCAAAAGAATATATATTTTTTTCTGTCCTTTAACCTGTGGACAATGAAAAAGATGAACAGAAAGGCTTTTCCTCCCGTGCTCCCACATGGTGATTAATCTTCCCAGTGTTTGAAGATGTTGGTCGTTATTTTCTGGCTTGCCTTGAAATTCACTTTTAAAAAGCAGCAACAGCAGGGTATATTTATATGATGAAAGAAGATTTTTTTGTGTGTGTGAGTGTGTGAAATATGCATTTGTTTCAGTGTTCTCAGAGCAAACCCAGCCCACCCCTGCCAGGAGAGCAGAGATTATCACACTGGGGGAAGCCAGGGATGGCTGCTGGCACATGGGGATGTGTCTGGGTGTGGGATTGATGATGGGCTGCACAGATGGTTGTCAAATAAGTCAAAATTCACCCTTTGGGAGATTATTTTCCTTAAAAACTAAACCAGCCTTTAATGAGTACTACGAAGCCCAGCAGTTTCCGAAGGGATTGGTCTGGTTGGCTCTTTCTGTGGCTGGAAAATTCCTGAGTTTTCTCAAATAGGGTCTCCTGGCACATTTTTGAGCTGTGCTTGGTCCCCACGGGTGTCAGATGAGACTGTCACCTCCCAGGCTCTTCCCAGAGTTCAGACATCTGTTAAGAAATGTCGGATAACCAGATTTTACCTTAAAAAAAGAGCTCTCCCTGCTCCAAACAACTCGAGATAAAAACCTGCAGCAACTCAGGTAATTCATTCCCAGGGTGCCATTGACACATCACATCTTATACAAACTGCTTTTTTGGGTTTACTCCAGATCCCTTTTTGACCCAAGCCAAATATTTAAGTTTGGTTTAAGATTATTGTGTTTTCTTAATGCTTCTGTTTGTGGAAAACCGGGTTTGTTTCCCTTTCACCAAGCTCATCACAGATTCACCTGCAGCTCTGCTTTGCCTGAACTGCATTTTCTGACAAGTCAAGTCTTGGGCTGAAAATTATTCTTAGACGTTTTCCACTTGGGATCTTATTTCTGAAGCCATCTAAAATAGGCTGTTGCTCCACATTCACAAGAGCAAATTCATTGCATTTTCGTGGCCCTTACCTTACTTAAGCAGGGGAAAATGGAACACAGACATTCTGATGATGCTGATTTTAATGAAGAAAAGAAAAAGCTGTGCAGGCTCCTACATCAGTCACCTGGTGTTACAGGAAAGTAATAAACTAGAACTGTTCCTGTTCTTTCCTCCATGTACCTTATGTTATGTTTCTGCTTTTGTACTATTTTTCAGCTTGTTTTATATTTTCCCTGGCACAGAGGAGGTAAGATTGCTGAGATTTAGACCTTTACCATAATTAAGCAAGATTCCTCCTCTTGTGAAAACTCATTCCTACACAATTCCGGTTTAAGAGACATAGAACAGGTTGTTATCTCAGATGTGAATGGCTTTTTTTTCCCTTTTTCTGGGATAAAATATAAGTCTGCCTGAGGCTTTTATTGTGCAAATGTCTCCTGCCAGCAGAGAACCATTGGAATTCTCAGCAAGGCTTCCATGCATCCCTAAATGTGAGTCTTAATTCAGATAATTACTATCTTATATGTATGAATGTGGAGTTAAAAGAAAAGCAGTCAAACCTGCACATCAGTGTGAGATGATGCCTTGGAATTCAGAGGTTTGGGGGTAACTATCCAGTTTTCTGTGGTTTGAATGTGGCTGTATCTGCTACAAACACTTCCATATTTTCAGGTGGGGAGCTGCCTTCTCTGTACCTGCCTGCTACTCTTGACAGGTAAAGAGAAGAAGAGACTTAGTTGCCCCTTTTTTTTATAGGTTTAGCTCATTAAAATTATCACATGAAAACCGTCTTCGTGCCCAGCACAAAGTGAATTAAATCAGGGCAAAATCCACTACAAGTTTATCTGTTCCTGTAACTTCCAGCCTGCAAATGTTTTCCTGGGCAGCATAGGATGGTCAAGAGATGCTGATGGGATTGTTTGAAGGAGGAGGGAAAAGAGCCAAGCCTTAAACATGTATTTCTACACCTTTATCCTTTTCCTTCCTTCATCTCCTACTTTATAATTACTTTTCTCACACCATGTGCAGATTGGTGCTCCAGGCTGTGGATAGAGGAAATTTACTCTGTTGGCTGAAGTCCTCTGGGCTCTTTATCCACCCTGTGCAGCTGATATTGCCATAGTTGGATTATTATTACAATTTAGCCTTTCAGGTGTTTTATTAGAATAATTCCTACCAAAAAAAGATCCTGGTAATCCATCAGCACTTGGTTTAATCTAAGCAATCATGCTGCTCACTCCTTGTTCCTTAAGTAAGGAGCACATTTTCCCAGGTTAAACACCTCTGCAATCCACATTCACTGAGCAGATAACAAGGTTCTTAATTATCTGGGCTTCTGTATCCTCTGCTTGTATTTCTAAAACCTTAAAACAATCAATACCAGAGAGATTTCTTCTCTCCAGAGTCATTCCTTTGCTCATTCTCCCTGCTTGGAGAAGTTTGGGGCTGTTGTTTGCACCATGTATCAGCTGGTTTAAATGTATGGATTTCCCCTCACCTGATCACAACTGCAGCTACAGTGGGTCTGACATATCTAAACCTTAAATAACATCAGACCTTGGTGCTCCCAGGTGAGGAACAGCAGCCTTGGGGTTGCACGGAGGGGGAAGATGCTTTGGAAGCTTTGTCCCCTCTGGAATGTTCCCCGCTGGCACATGGGGGAGTAAGAGCCCAGGGTGGGAAGAGGCAGCATCCATCCCACACAGCAGGAGCCCTCTGTTCCCAGAGGAGGACTTGCCAGCTCCTAAGATCAGGCTGCACAAAGCTGAGCCACAAATTGGGCTCCACGCCACAGTGAAGTGTCAGAAATCTTCCAAAGATGGCACCTTGTTCTGTCAACGCCGTGCGTGTTCCTCGGGAGGCAAAGGAGTGCTTCCTTTCTAAAGCTCCCCATTCCAGCAGGGTTTGTTGTCACCAGCTGTACTTTGTAGTAGCTATCAACAGGGTTTAGGTGTCTGGTTTACATGCTGTGGCTGCCCTGTTTTGAGGATGCATTTAGATGTACTATCTCTTTCCTGTATGATAAAACATGCCTGGGTTAATGTTGGGTTGATTTCCCTTCCTTTCTCCTTCCCTTTTCCTTCTGCATCCCTTCCTTTGCCATCTCCTTTCCCTCTTCTCCTTCCCCTTCCTTCTTTCCTCTTCCTTTTTACTTTTGCAGAGCTGTGTTAATGCTGACCCTGCTGCCATTACCTCGGAGCCTCTCTCCCATCTCCCTGCCTTATCCTTTCATTGCTGTGACGCCTAAAAATCACCAGCTGGAGAGGTTTGGAGAGCCAGAGAGGGCTTTCTGGGGAATAACTGGAGTGCTATTCCAGCACCAGGAGACATCCCAGCCTCTCCTGCAGCCAGAACAGGAGCATTTTCTGCAGTGAGAGGGAAATAAATATCAAGACTCTTTAAAAGATGGTCTGGAGGCTTGAGTGCAATTATTGGGCCAAACTCCTTTGCCTTGAGTATTATCTATCACTGTAGTTTTCTTCCTCACAGAAAGGTGGATATTAAATTCTATTTTTCTTATGGCCATAAAAAAAAAGTAATTTTCTCTAAATTATTTCTTGCAGACCTGCTAAAAACAAGAATCATAATGCAGCAGGACCCCCATCTTCCCAGTAATTACACTTTGCCTCCGAACTCCTTCAACACCAATTTCTCAATTTATTTGGCTTCTGTCTGGAACCACAGTCACAGGCAGAGCTGGGCTCTGTCTTATTATTACACAGATAAAATTGTTTTTAAAATGTAATTAAACATTTACCTTGAAGACAATGCTTTGTCTTCTTTAAGAAGCATAATATCTTCATTTAACCTAATCTAGAAAACCTTCCATTTCTGAGCTTTTACCTCCAAGACAATGTTATGCTAAACACAAAGCAAAACAAAAAGATTTCCTAATTTAACCTAATTAAAAGATAAGCCTCCAACTTTTCCATCGCTGCTGTCTGAAATGAGGAGGGAGGTGTAGCCCTTTGGTTTGCTCAGAACTGTCTATTTTATTATCCCTCTGGTTTGTTCTCTGCTGTCAATTTTTATTATCCTCCTTGATGCCCCCAAATCCTCTTAGGAAGCAGAGCTATCTAACCTTTCCCATCCTGGGGCCATCTCTAAGAGGATCAAAGGACCACCACTGGAATGGTGGAGGAGTTTAGTTCTGTGGGGTTTTGTTTGGTTGGTTTAGGGCTGTTTTTTCTTACAAGGCTGAGACGAAATGCAGCCTGTTGTGTCAGGTCTTCCCAGAGAAGAGGGGATTTAAGGAAGGTGAAGGATTATTTCCATTCAGTCTGAGATTGGGGCAGCTTTTAGGTGTGGGGAGAAGGGATGAAGGAAGCTCATGGAGCGATGCTGCCTTGCTGGTGCCGTTCCCTGAGGGGATGCATGAGGCAAGGCAGCAGTGAAACCCTTGCCAAACTGCATCCATGCTCTAAATAATGGAATTGGCAGGCGGCTCTCAGGGTTCCCCCTTCTCCTGAGCCGCCCTGTGAAGCCGGGCAAAGAAGCAAAACCAAATCATCCTTTGCAAGCTGCTCCCCTGGGCCTTGAGGAGCGCGTGGAGCATCTGCCGTGCCCCGTGAGCTCCGGTGCGACCTGCCAAGCTGAAGCAGCTGAATCCCCTCCTCGTCTCCTCACGGTGCAGCTACAGGGCAGGGAAGGCAGAGCAGCTGTGCCAAGTGTTCCTCCAGCAGCTGCTCCGGAGGAACCCGAGCACGGTGGGTGAGCGACGGTGCCCACATCTCCCTCACGCTCAACCGGTCCTGCCTGCAAACCACAGGGGGCGGCTGAAAGAGCCGTTTCAAACCCAAATAATCAAGATGCAAATTCGCCTCTGAGGGGTGGCCGCGTTCAAGGTCCACCGGGCAGCCACAAGCAGGAGGCTTTTTAGGTTTATTCTGACTGAGGGAAAACCCGCAGCGGATGGGGAGGTGTGAGGGAGGTGAAGGTAAGTTGATCCCTGGGCATGGCTGGGTCAAGGGCAGCCCCAGAATGCTGCTCCTAGAGCTGCCCTGCTGCCTGCTTTATATGCCTTAAAGCTCTTTTCATAGGAAAATGACAATATAGTCGTTTCTGGTTCTCAGCCGAGCAGTTCAAAGTCTGGGGCCCTGCAATCAGCTCAGGTATTTCTCCCCTGCGGTGTTGGTTATTTGTGCAGAAGGCACACACTGCGCTCAGGCAGACGCAAACAGCAGATGATTTCTTTCCTCTCAGCTCCAGCTCCTTTCCAGCCTACAAAATGTTCTCTTTTAGCTCTTCCAAGTTTAGTCACAGCAATGCTCTGGTGGCTGCATTTACCCTTTCCTGGGAGCCTCATCCCGCCCACAGCGCCCAAATCCCACCTCTGGTGCCCCATTCCACCCATCCTGCTGTTCCTGAGGGTTTGTGCGATGCCCTTTTTTCTCTTTTATTGCTAATTCTGCTGAAGATTTAGGGGGGTTTGTAACATTTATGAGCAGAAACCTTGTTCCACCATTTGCCCCTCCGGTACAGTATTACCTCACAGGGTCACTCTCAAATTTACTTGGTGTGGTATTTTGAAGGTGAGGATTCAAGGATTTGGGATTCGAATGTGCCTCATGGCACTTGACTGCGGCTCATATAAACCAGAAAGGTGGTTCCCAACATGCCCCTCTCTGCGGGCCCTTCTCACACCCGGCATCGAGGCAACGCCAGCAGGGCCATGTCACCTTCAGGGTGCAAAGCCCACCCTGTGAGCGCTGCCCTTCCGGCTCACACAAAACCCCGAGCGGGCTCGGCGGGTAAATCCGCCACTCAGAGCACTCAGAAGGCGTGAGGAACGGCAAAGGCGACACCACCTCCTACCGCACCTGCCGAGCCCTCACAGCCTCTGGAGCCGCCCCGCGCCCTCAGCCCCTTTTTAAAGTAGCTGCGCCCCCTTCCGCCAATCACAGCGGGGACGGGGCGTTCCTCGCAGCCAATGGCAGGCCGCGGCTGCAGGAAAGGGGCGGGGCCAGCCGCTCCGCGAGCAGGACCCAGGCAACTGTGGTAAACAAGGGGGCGGGACCCGCGGCTTTTCTGACATCCGGAACATCCAATGGGCGAGGCCCGGCAGCCAATAGCGAGCGAGGGCGGGCAGAGCGCGGTGCTCTGATTGGCTGACGGGGCCGCCTAGTGGCGGTTGNGCAGTGAGCGGCGGGCGGGCGGTGCTGCCGTGCGGGGACATCGGGCAGCGACAGCACCCGCGGGTCCCCTGGGCGGGCGGGGACGAGGTGGAAAGCAGAGGCTTCTAAGGGGCTTAGTGCAGTCAGGCACTTCCCTCCCGAGTGCTCGGATGGGCAGGGAGAGGAGCTGTCCCCTCTCCTAACTGAACGGGCACCCGTGAGCGCTGGCAGCAGAGAGGGGCTCTCTCGCTTTTGGGATGAGCGAGCAGGACTGAGAAGATTTTGATCACTGTAGGAGCCGGAGAGGCTTGGATTTGTCAGAGGGGTGAGTAAACAGGGCTGAGGGTAGGAAGGCGTCCGGCAAGCGGGGCTGACAGTGCTTGGGGGGCTGCGCTGTCCCTGACTGTAGGAAAAGAGGTGATTTGGGGCTCGTACGTTTCAAGACGTGTCCTGCCTGCTTTCGGGGTCTGACTTTTCTGACATCTCTCTTCCATCAAGAAATTGGTGGAATCAAGAGATTGGTGGGGGTAAATGGATAACTCCTAGCAGACAGGCAGAGATTTGGGAGAAAGAAGGAATTTAGCCGGGATCTATTTAGCAAAACCAAAACCCGTAGAATTTTTTTTGCAATTTTTTGCCTCAAGAAGCTCAGCCCGAGCCGAGCTTTCCGCATGGCTGGGTTGCAGCCCCATCGTCTGAGCGGGCGAAGCTCCGGGCAGCCCGGGCTCCAGGAACGGAGCAGCCTCGTCCCTGCCTGTCTGTGCCGTGTCCCAGGGCTCCCTGCCCCTCTCGGGATGTCCCAGGTCATCCTTCCTCTTCCGCTGCGTCCCTGGGCACCCTGTCCCTTCCAGGGTATCCCGAGGCATCCTGCCCCTCCCGAGCTTCTCGCTCCTCGTCAGGGCGCGGATCCCCCTCTCGGCCCCCGGGCTGCCCCACTAGCAGAGCCCGGAGCTGGAGGGGAGATGGTGCAGAGCAGGACCTGCTCGCAGACTGGAGAGTTGATGGCAAGTCCAGAGAGAGGGAAGGCGAACTAGTGCGGCTGGAGGGTGGGGGACCGGCAGGGGACAAAGGCTTGTATCGCCGGCTGCATCCTTCGTGCTGTTGAATGACCGCGCTCTTGTCTCCCCCCCGCCCCGCAGAAATGCTGCAGCATGAACCCACCGCCTAGAGAGACGGGCTCACACCTCCTCGGCGCCGCTGCCTGAGCCAGCCCCACCGCAGCCGTCCGTCCGTCCGTCTGTCCGGCGGGGAGCCCGCCCGGGGACCGCCGCCGGCAGCAGCCCAGC
>WEIV01017483.1:325180-407133 GCA_013390005.1 Calyptomena viridis | reverse complement strand
CAGCACTCACAGCCATGTCCCCTCTCAGCACTCACAGCCATGTCCCCTCTCAGCACTCACAGCCATGTCCCCTCTCAGCACTCACGGCTGTGTCTCCCCGAGTCAGCCCTCATCTTCCTCTCACATCATGTACCCCCTCACTCAGCCCTCACCTCCCCTCAAGAGCCGCGTCCCTCAGTCAGCTTTCGTGGCCATATCCCATGTCAGTCAGCCCCCCTCACTAAGGGGAGCCACGACCCCCCTTAGTCAACCCTCACATCGTGTCCCCCCTCAGTCACTTTTCACGGCCATCTGTCCCCTCCCTCAGCTTTCATGGCCATGTGTCCCATCAGCCCTCGCCTCACAGCCATGTCCCCCTTCAGTCATCCCTTGCCTCCCTTCATGGCCATGTCCCCTCTCAGTCAGCCCTTGTCCTGCTCTCCCGGCCATGTCCCCTTCTCAGTCAGCCGTCACCTCCCCTCAGAGCCATGTCGTCCCTCAGCCCTTGTCCCCCCTCATGGCCCTGTGCCCCCTCAGCCCTCACAGCTGTGTCATCCCTCAACCAGCTGTCACCTCCACTCATGGCCACGTCCCCTCTCCTCCAGCCCTTGTTCCTCCTCCCAGTCATGTCACTTCTCAGTCAACCCTCACAGCCATGTCCCCCCTCAATCAGCTGTCACCTCCCCGCACAGCCATGTCCCCCCTCAGTCAGCTTTCGCCTCCCCTCACAACCTCATCCTCCCCTCACTGTCCCCACTCTCCTCACCCACTCCTCACCTCCTCAGCCTCGCCCCCATTTCCCACAAAAGCCTCCATGTCTCCTTTTCCCCAGGAAGGTGGCAGGAGTTGGAGTGTCCCTTTCCCAGGGGGTGTCCCCATCAGTGGACACACACACCCCCACTCACCAGAGAGGAAATGTCAGAGCAGCCTGATGGGGTGTGACTGGAAATCGAAGAACTGAGATTAGGCAAAGGGAAATTTGAATTTCAGCTTGTTTATTAGGGGGGAAAAAAAACCCCTTGTCTGTGGTTGTGCAAGAGACTCCATCCCCAGGAGGGTTCAGTGTGAACCTGTGGCTTTGCCCAAAAACGGGGAGATGACAAAACTTGTCCATGGGGATGGAGGGACGGGATGTGTCAGGGAGGAGCGGGAGGGTCTGTCCCTGTGAATCCTTGTGGAACTGGCGTGGGAATTGTTACCCACTGACAGGGAGCCCAAGGCTGCCCTCTCTCCGACCTCACCGAGCTGGGATAACCTCCTTGGAGGGGTTACAGGGCTGTGGGGGCGAGGGGACAGTTTGGCCTCGTGCCCACACCTCGTGCACCAAAAGCCTCCCCGACATCTCAGGGCGCTCTGTGACCCAGTTAACCAGGAGCAATGGGCTCTGTGTGGCGTTCGATTGTGTTTGTCGTATCTTTTGCTATGATGGATAACCAACTTGGAAGGAATTTTGCTCTAGTAAGAGGTGCCAATAAGTAAAAGGCACAGATTTAATTAAGCAGAGTATAAATTTCCTGGGTTTGTGCTCTCGCAGAGGTGCAGGCATTCAGCAAAGATGCTGCCCCAGGTTGAAGATAGAATAAACTCGAAGAATAACACACCCAGGGCTTTCATCAGCTCTAACCTGCATTTTAAAAACAGTTTTTTAAAGCTCCCCTCCTGCTTTGTCAGTCACTAAACCAATTTTACACGGCTGGTAAAATTCCAACTTCTGTGCCAGGCAACCAGACACAACACACCCAGGGGTGCTGGGTTTCTTTATGATCCCAGGCAGGATTGAGCCATCCTTTCCTGCTGCTTCCCAGCTACAGGGTATTTGGAATATTCCAGTATTCAGCCGTCGTGTGTGCTGGGAGTTGGGGAGTGTGTGCTTGAATACACTGCAGACTCCTGCTTCCAGGGTATTCCAGGGAGCACGACATACCTGGGAATAACTCAGCTTCCACTCTGTGCAAACAAGTCAAACTGAAAATCAGATTTAGGAAAACGAGTGGCGTTCAGTCATTTATTTGTAGTTGATTATTTTTTAAATATAGGATTATTTCAAGTTGTATGGATTCAGCCCCATCTGTTTCTCACAGCCATAATCAGTGCTGGGTAGCAGAGTTAGAGTTTTCAAGGATGAGAATCCATAAATATTAGTTTTATGCTGACAGCTAATTACTCTTCAAACAGAGCCCTTATTCCTTAAAAGTGCCTACACTTCTATTTATTCAGAGAGAGAGAGAAACAAATATGGTGCTGAGATATGAGTCTGACTGTGCAAAACAAGGGAGGGTGGTGCAGCCTGGGGAGGAGATAAGGTGTGTCTTTTTTTTGTGAATCAGAAAGACATTAAGAAAACAAATCAAGAACGTTAGAAGACAAATGCTGTATAAAAAGAAACAGATGGGGAAAAAAAGAATTGCAAGGAGGGAGTAAGTGATGATACAGCCTTTGGATTAGCAAATATTCCTCACATGATGTGAGATGCTGGCAGGGCAGGTAATGGGTTTGCTGGCTGGTTTAAAGTGTGTACAGCAGCTGCCAGTAGCTTTTCTCTCCTTCTTCCAGTGCTTTAAGTCCTGTACTTTGCTACAATGTGTTCCAAACTGGCCTTGTACTAAAAGTTTTGTTGTTTTCTTTGCTTCCCCTTAGGCCTTTTTTGCACCTCCATAACAGGGAGGATGGATGTGGATGGGATTCATTGGTATTTTTTTGCCTTAGATGAAAGCCAGGAGGAAAAACTGGTGCATGATCAAGGATGCCCAGAACTGATGCCCAGCCTAGAGCCTCAGAACTCTGTTTTCCACAGGACCCTTCAGTCAGAGCAGGAATCCAAGCTCTTCTCTGCTTTGTCTCTGAGCTGTTTGGTGCTTCAGCTAAAGAAGAGGGTGTGCCATGATTTTCTGGGCTGTCACATGTGGAAAGTGTGGGCTATTGTAGCCTTTTCCTGCTTAAAGGATAGAGTGTGAAACCCACAGCTGTGGTGTCTCCCACCTTATTGCAATTTGGGAAAAGCCTGTGGAGCTCCAGGAGCACCAGAGCTGTTTGCAGATTGAGCCAGGCTGGGGTTTATCTGCCTCACTCACTCATGTGCTTGGAGTGGTGTTTTTCCCCAGAGTGTAGAAAGGAGAAGAGGTGGATTAGCAAGTTGAAATGGCATGTAGAACCTGTTAAAAGGAGTAAGTGGTGCAGTGAGCTGGGCTGGCACGTGTGTGCAGGTTCTGCCTTGCACTGCTGGGTAACAGAGTGGCAGCTTAGGCTCTGCTTACCTTTAACAACAAGTCCAGGGTCAATAAACACTTGTTTTCTTGAGAATAAAAGAGAGGCACCTGTATTGCACAGCCTGTTTACTGCAAAAGGTCGTTGGTCACCTGGAGAATTGTGTGGGATATACTGCTGTGTGTTACTGTGGGCAGCCAAGTACTGTGGGCACTCTGACCTTTCCAAGAGAACTGCAGAAAACCAAATAGCAATCTCCCCATGCTGCAGGTAGGGAAATTTGAAAGGGATTATTCATCTCTTGAACTGACCTCTGGAAAAGGTATTAGTTCTGTAATTGATCAGTCAGGCATGGCTTCAGGGAATAGCTGATTTTTTACATGTGCCAAATACTAATCACTGATGCTCACGAAGAAAGAGAGGTGGTTGTAGCTGGAGAGTGACTGCAGAAATGCCACGGTGGGATTCCATATTTAGTTGCTCTCAACAATTTCCAGATCAAATTGGCTCAGTGAAAAGTCAAAATTATTTCTCCTCCAACTGCTGGTACTGCAAACTCAGCCTCAGATCTGGGGAAATCAAGCAGTGTGGTTTCTGCCTTTAGCATCATAACCAGTAATAAAGATTTTGCTGTTGGAGCTGAGCTGACAGTTTTGCTGATGATGGATGAAGCCAAACAGACTGTTTCTTGCTGTACTCCTGCTGTGTTGGCTTCGTGGGCCTTATAGGTGGGGAAGCAGTGGAGAGAGAAAAGAGCATTTCTTTATTTTTATACCAACCCTAGGAATGCTATCCAGTGCTTAAGGACAGCCACTGTAACCAGCCACACCAGAAAGTTCATCAGTGAAATACTTCCAGCTCAGTCGTGGAATGTGAGAAAAATGTGAGACAAAGAGATTGACTAGTTTTGCTTTTCTTTTTTCGGGTACAAAAGGCACATTTCTATGCCTGATGTCTGGGAATACTTCATACCTTAACCTGAGAGTGTCCTTTGTCCCTTTCAAATAAAGGAATATGTCAAATTCAGGCAGGTGTTTAATCCTGTGCTGGGATTGTACCCTTGGGTTTGACACGTGCATTCATTTCCTCTGGATTAGTAATGCTGAAACCTATTTGTTTTACAGTGCAGTTGTCATCCTGGCTTTTCTTCCCATCTCCACTTCTACTTGTCTCACCTTGCTGTCTGCTGTCCTCTTTTTTAACAGCTCCAAAGCTGTGTTTGCTTTCAAAACTCCCACCCTGGGGGGAAGGACACAGTTACCTGCATCACTCTGCAGATCAGCAGGTAGATCAGTCTTTTAAACACAAATATCTCGACAGTTTATCACTAAAAGGTAATTAGCAAGAAGCAGGAATGTTATCAGGAGCTCAACTTTTGTTGAAAGGTCCTTGGTGTTGGTTGCTGAGTTCCCTTCATGTGGTTTTGACAGTTGTGACCGAAGTGGAAAGAAAGGCTCATTTTTGGGGCAGAGCTGGGAAAGTGCTGGTTTTTCTCCCGAATTTGTGCCGCAGCTCTGACCCCTGCTGGGAGAAGACTCTGCTCTGCTGCTCCTTCCCTCTCACACACCTTTGTGGAGGCAGAGTGTGGGCGTGGGTGTTCTCGGGGTTGCTCACAGGGGTTGTGATCACCAGTTTATTGAAATCAGGGCTCAACACAATTCTCAGTTGCCCTGTTGGTGCAGCGCCGTGAACCACGTTATAGGTCATCTCTGACCACCTCCTTTCAGCAGTTAAAAAGATTTCAGACCCTTTCCCTTCACTGAACAACTTCTATTCTTCTACTTGGAGAAAATGCCTTTTCTTTGTGTAATCTGGGGCTGAACAGCACTACAAGCAGATAATGTGATCTGTCAGTGGCTTTGGTACGTGAGTAGCACCACGCACAGTTCCAGATGGAAATGCACCTCCTTGTGCACATCTTCCTCACTGAGGCACATGGAAAACTTCTCATCCTTTGTGCTGGTCAAATGTAAAACCAGTGACTTCCAACAGACTTGTTGGGGGTAAAGAAAACAGTTCTCAGTAAAATATTTACTATAATGGAATGGGATTGTAATTGCAAACCAGTCAGATAAACTGTGATGAGATTGTAATTCTTTCACTGGGGTAAAATTACCTTTCCAAAAGAGAATTGCTCTGCAGTTTGAAGCAGTGGCTGGCTCCAGCCTTGCTGGAATTTTCCTTTGCTCCATGCTCCTTCTCATGCATTTATTTACTGAACCTGTGAAACGGGTACTGTAGTGTAAATCCCACAAATGGTGCATACAGTGGATTTTTTGCTTCAGTAGTCTCTGGTGGATTCATGCAAACAAAATTTAGACCTGACCTGGAGCCTCTTTCAGCTGTAGGGTATACAGTTAATTGACTAAAAATGTATTTGTTCTGTTGACAGAATGCATGAGTACAGCAAATTCTTCCCATGCTGGGGTCTGTGCTGCAGTGCTGTGTGCTCAGATGCCAGTGGTACCTCAGTGCTCTCTGGTACTGATCTCTGTGGAGCTGAGGGCGTGTTGAAATTGGGGAGTACTGCACAATTTGGAGGCATTTGTTCTTATTTCCCAAATCTAGCACTGAAAGCACTTGTTCCACAACAGCTACATTTGATGCCAGACTGGTTTATAAACTGCCACTTCAGGGTAGTGCACTGTTCACAAGGACACAACTGTTGGCCTGTGGACTTCTCTGGGCACGTGGTGAGTGACTGTGAGTGCTGGATGTGGTGAAATGAGTTTCCAGGGTGCAGAAGGACCTTCCTGAATCACTTCAGTAAATACACATCAGCTCATTGAAAGTCCTTGGGTAGAAAGACAGGGGTTTAGGGCAGGAATGATGGAGCCTGGCCTGTAACCTCCCTCTTCTGCCATTGGTATGTGGGGCTGTGGATATCCAGTTTTTCAAGTATTTACTAAAAACCCATCAATTTTAACCTGTGTTAAAATTCCACCTTTCCAGCCAAAATTTTTACAGACTCATGATTAACTTTTTAATCAATGATTAAATCTGCCACTTAATGGGAAAAAGATTTTTGTGCTAAGTGTTATTTCCTTTGGCTCTGTATGCAAGGCTTTACCAGAGGAGGTTAATCAATCATGTTTGGTTTATTCTGTGATTCTGGTATTGTTTAGGTTGTTTATCATTTTCATGGTTTTGAATATATTTTTCAGTATTGAAAACAGTTCAGGTTTTAGATGGGAGACTGGGAGGAGGAAAGGAGAATGTATCTTATTACTAAATGACAGACTGATCTGAATATAAAACTGACATGAGGCTGTCAAAAGGAGAAGGCAGGAAGGAATGTTCACTCCATTGGTGGGAAGAGAAAATCTTGTGCTTGGAGCATTCTGATTTTTAAACTTAGGAAAGAGACTACATTTACATTCCCCAGAAAAGTACATTTCAGTGAATGCTGTGAATGGATTTGGCATGGGGAGCACACACACTCCCATGATTGCTGTCTTTACTGCCTGTCCCCTTGGCACTTCAGTTCATCATATGACACAACATTTTGGAAGGGCTCCAGAGAAGCTGTCATGGGCAGTGATGTCCCTGATCCGTGCATAATGTGAGTGCATTGTGCATGATGGACCCAAACCATTGTGGGAGAGAGAGCACAGTGGGAATGCTGAAGGACTGGATAATAAACATCCTCTATTTATGGGACAGAGATGTTACTCATTTGTACCCTGACTAAAGGGGCAGAGCACCTACTGTTAATTAGATCAGGACACTCGATTCTGTGTTCTCTTCCTGACAGCAGGTTCATGCTGTCACTCTGTGATTTCACTATGCACCTCTGTAAAATAGGCACATATTTTTTAATCCCTAATCCAGCAGGCTGATGTGGAGCCAAACTGTTTCCTCTCGGGCCCTTCAGCATTCCCTGGGAGGACACTGGAGCATGAGTAATGGCAAGAGGTTGCACTAAACTGAAGTGACTTTAGTGCTTCCCTTGTGCATCTACTTATGTTGACAGCGAGGATGCAGAGTGCCCTGTGTGTGTCTGTGGAATCAAGGGAAGGATCTCCACAGTGTTTGAAAAGAGAAGTGTGTTCTTAAGACTTCCCTGAGCATGAGAGGTAATGGATTCTGGCTTTCTAGGAATGGGAGCCCCCAGACCATACATCCTTAGATCCACCATGGAGTTGGGGACTTTCCCCATCCTTGTGTTGTAATTCTGGGTCACCCACCCCTGCCCAGTGGAGTCCCTGCTTGGCTGTGTGAGCCAGAGACACTGATCCACATCCAGCTGCCTGTTCCTCAGCAGGCTCTGGGTGGCCAGAGCAGGACCCCCTTTAGGGGGGCACTCTGTGGGTCTCCCCAGTGCCCAATTTGTTGGCATTTTGCACTGAACTTTAGTTTCCTTGTGACCTCTCCCCTCTGTCAGACCTGGTTGGAGTTTCCCATCTCAGGAGTTACCAGGGGAGGACGGGCAGACAACAGCAGAGCAGAAAACAGTTCTTGGGCTTATTTGAGCTAATTGTTCTGATGGTTGTGATTGAGTGGGAGCCAGGAGCTCATTAGTTCTAATCTGTCCTCCAACACTTGCCTTGCACGGCCCTAGAGCTGTTGTTGGATTTCTCTCTCAGTTTATTTGTGGGTAGAATGATATTCTGCTGCAAAGAATAATAAATGCAAGAGATGTAGAAATTCTGCAGCATCTCGTGCCAGCAGCTCCAGCACAGATGATGATATACAGTGAAGCTGTATGTTCAGTGCATCCTAGAAAGTGTCCCTCCTCTTCAGGGGAAGTGACAGAACTCCCACTGATTTATGGAGCAGGATGGCTCTGAAGACTGTCTGTGCTGAGAATTGGAGCCGTGTTAGTAACGTCCCAGCAACCATGTTTAAAGCAGGGTTCTTGCTCTAATTGTGTTAACATGATTTCCCTGGGCAGTAAAGAAAGTGCAGAACCATGTACTTTGCAAAGTAACAAAGGATAATTATAATGTAATCGCGTTTCATCCATCCTGAAACCCTCCTGCTGTCTGGGTGAGCCAGCCCAGCTCACAAGTGAAATACTTCCAGTGGACATGGGATGTTTCTGCCTCTTCTTCCATCTGAGCCTCATTTTTCTCTGGAGTTATCTAGGAAGGACACGTTGGAGTTCAGCATTGTGCTCAGTGAACCCAAACAATCCTTGGCTGATTCCTGGTGCTGTTTTGACTTTCCTGAAGGCCCTCCTGCAGTCCTGAGACCAGGTCAGGATTCCCTCAGTCCTGAACCACTGAAGTTGTGTTTGATTATCTTATGTATCTTATTTGTTCTGCGTGTTCGTGAGCCCTCCAACAACCAGACCATTGTCACTGCTGGCTGTGGATCTGCCCACTCTCATCAGGGGCTGCACAGTAGAATAATTCAGAAGGTTGATTTGTCAAAGGCAGCTCTGGTTGCCACAGGATAAAGCCATAGACAGCCGTCTTCTGTTTTGGTTCTTTCATTTCTGGATTTCAAAGGCTTAAATAAAATTCTGAGTTGAATATTAGGTTGGAATTTGGTGAGTGAAACAGAGTAAAACCTTGTTCCTTAGGTCTTGAACTGCTGGTCAGAGCAGTTCAGTGGGTGCCACTTCTGCGTGGAGTCTGTGACCTGGGAGGTACCTTCTGCCTCTAATTCTGATGAATCTTTATGGCTCTTTTCTTTAGTTTATTACCCAGATCCCCCAACTTGCCATTTCTTGCTTTATTCTTTCAGCACTTCATTAGTCACTGTCGTATGATGACTGTGTAGTGCAGTGCTGGAGTGATGCCAGGGCCAAGCCTTGATCCTTCTGGGGATGGGAGGTTGGGATAAATTGAAGTGAGTCCCCTCCATCCTGCTGGTGAATTCTAACGTTGTTCTAACATCCACTCCACCAACTTCATTTTTATTAAAGATCCGGTGTTTGCAACTTGATTTATGTGATTTATTGTGGGCTGTGGGACTCTTGGAAGAGTTTATCGGCCTCTGGTTAATGAATTTGCTACCATGGTCCAAGAATTTCTTGTAACACTTTTGTAAGGTGACAACTCTGACATGAGGCTCTAGGAAGGCTGTGAGTGAGTTTCTTGTGTCTGTTATTAGCTATTACCTTTGATAAATTATTGGACTAATCTCAGCTGACTACTTAATGCTTGAGAATTGCTCCGTTCCTCTCGTCAGAAGTTCAAATCACAAGTAACTCTGGAAAGGGGAGAGGACAGCAGTGCTCCAATCTGTCCCTCTGAGCAAGGACTACAAAGACAGATGGGGAGCAGGTGAACCAGCAAGAAATCATTAAACTAAACTCATCCTCCCAGATCTCTCCTGTTAAACCATCCAAGTGTGAGATAAAGCACGAGGTGTGCTGGCAGTTCTCTGCTTCCCTCTTTCTCCTGTTCCAGCATTTGGACTGAGGCAAAGGCAGTTTCCAAACAGATGTTCCTTGTGCTCCCTAAGCCCGTCCTTGCAGCGCGGAGCAGGAGCGATGCAGGGGAACTCTTGGCCTGTATTTACATTTTTTTCTTTCTTTCTCCCCTTCCTTCAGTTATCCCATCTGCTTATGGCTGCATTTCGGGCCCTTGAGCCATCCATGTGTCAAAAGCAATTCACACTTTGCAGGCACTGGGGGGAAGAGGCAGATCAGCTGTGTGGTCCTGAAGTGGGAAGAGTGAGACGAGTGCACTGAGCTGCTGAGTGAACCTGTGACAGTGCTAAGCTTCCCTTCTGAGGTGGAAGGGCTCCTCTTGTGTCTCACAGCCTGGGTCCTGTTCAGAGCTGTGATTTCCTTTTCCAGATTTGAGGGCCTGTTCAATCTGTTCTTGTCATTAGCCAGGGTTGTACCTCGAGCCGTGCTGTGAATTGGTGCCATTTACCCACCTGCTTCCCTGCACTGACTTTGCAGCTCCGAGTCACTCGTGTTCCAAAGCATTTTGCTGAGAAATCTCTTCCCCAAAAGAGGATGTGGTGATTGATTGTGAGGCTGGTCTTCACTTTTTGTATTTGAAAATGCCTTGGAAATGTTCCTTTGGCTGAACTAGAGCTCTTCAGCTGGGGCTGCTGGGTTTGGAACCTGACCTGGTGCCTCATGATTCCCATTATCCTGTATCACAGTGACTGTCAGCCTTTATTTACTTGCCTCAGGATGGCTCTGTGGCAGATTTGCACACAGAGACTCTGGTCCCTGTTTAGTCTTTCACTTCCATACCCATGGAGGATTCCTGCCATGGTCCCACATCCAAGGCTCAGGAGTACAAAGCCTCCTATCTTCTCTGTTTTGTTTCTTTTCATTATTGATCTGTTTGACATCCGTCCCACAGGCTGCCAAACAGAAAGGCCTAATGAGTTCTAGAGACTTTTTCTCCCTGTTCTTGTTATCCTTGAAAAAGTAAAGCAAAATGCTTCCACACTGCTTTTTTCTTTCCTTCCCTCTCCTTGCAGTCTGCCCATTTTGGGTTACTTATGGCTACAGCTCCTTTTAGAGCATCCCCTTGGGCTGCAGCTCTCCAGAAATGAGAATCTTGTGCAGATGGTGAGGAAAGAGAAAATGACTTACCTTGTCATAATGCAGGTCTGTAAAAACAATCTTGCTTAGTGCTTGTGTTTCCAATCCACCTTTCCTATTTACTGTGGGGATATTGTGGTGGGGAGCTGGTGGGTTCTGGCCTGGGTGTTTAACTGTTGTCCATCATTCACCTGGAGTGCTGGTCACTTTTAAGGAGAATTTGTAGCCTGTGTGTAATTAGGGATTTACAAAGTGTGCTGTAAATGCTTGAAGAGACGTAGCTGAAGTGTAAAAGCCCTCAAGGCAGCCTATGGATATGTGACAGTGCCCAAAATCTTAAGAGCTCAGGGAATTTCCTGCATGATTTGTGCTGCAGGCACAAAACTCAGGAGGGGACTTGGAGGTGACATTTGAAGGAGCATAATTACTTGTTAAGTAATTTTTTTCCCACTTTCTTTCCTCCAAGCATGCTGGAATGAAGTAGTAGTTACTAACAAAAGCCAGACTGTCCAACCTGGAGTTAAAAGGACTTGAAAAATCTAAATAACAGTGTCACACAGTTAGTGTAGTGGTGGCTTTCTGGGTCTGCCTCCTGTCCTGTGTGCCTGCATCCCTGAGGAGTTGCTGTGTGTTTGACAGACACCTCCTCAAACACAACTTTGTGAGCAAAAGTCCTCTTGAGAAGTGAACCAGGACCTGATTTGTGACATTGCAGCAGTGTCAGGACAAAAGTATCTACTTGATGTGCTCCTGTGTCTATTTGGGTATGAGGTGCCTTCTCAGTTCCAAAGTGCAGCATATCCCCTAATTCCTGGGACTGGCAGCATGGAAAACACAGTGTGATGTAGTTAGGTATATTTCACTATTTTTAAGCATCTAATATTATTATGTAGTATTCCAATATTTTATAAAAAGGATTGATTTCCAGTCTTCCATCATTACTTGGACACGTTCTGGTACCTTCTACTTTGAAAGCACTTTTAAGTGCTACAGATACAACTTCAATTTCCATTTAAGAAATCGGTTTTGGGTGGGAAATCTGGCTGCATGGAAGCCATAAACCAGAGCTGAGTTCAAATTCTGCACAGTATATATATATATTATAAAAAAACCCCGATGTTTTATAAGCACCTTAAATTTCTCCTGTGATTTCCTCATGTTGCTCAAAGAGCTTCTCTGTGGTAATAACAAGGGAGATCATAACTATTCCTTTGGTTTTAAGCTCATCTTTCTTGAAGTGTCACCTCTTCAATTTTTAATCATTCCTGTATCTCACTGTCCCCTTTCTATATGTTTGCTGGTTCAGAATCTTCACTCTGGTCTCCTTCACACAGTTAGACTTGCCCTTTGACAGTGGCTCCAATTCTTTTTGCAGCATCCCAGATTACCTTTGGAATATCCATCTGTGGAAGAAATTGTCCCCCTCATTTAATAGAGTCACTTCTCCTGGCTGAGACTGCTGGGTGCAAACCATGGATTGCCTTTTCATGCCAGTTCCCTAAACCTCATGACAGCAAGTAGCAGTTAGAGGGAACAAGCTGAGGACAAAAAGAATCTTCATTGTTTTTATTGCTGGATTTGTTGTGCAGCATCAGCCTGGCCATGCTCTGGAATATCCTGTGTCTGATCAGCTCCAGAGGCTCACAGGAAACACAAAGCTGACAGCACTGGGGTGCCTGGGAACACAAATACCTTTTCTTTTTGTTAGAATTTTCCCCAAGCTTTGATTCTGGGAAGCAAAGGAGCCGAGACTACAGCTTTTCTCATCTCCACTAAATCACCCTGTGCTTTGGTCTAGACTTGCAAATTTGTTCTCAAAACCATTGTTGTCCTCTTCCAGTCCAGCATCTCATTACAGGGCTAACTGCAAAATCAACTGCTCTTGCTGACATGTTTCCTGATTTAGATGCAGCTGGATCCAGCTGGGTCTTAATGCCTCAGATAGCCCTATCAAAGGATTTAATTTTTTCCCCCCCTCTTGACACAGTTAAATCTAGTTGCATTAGGAATTTAATTAGATATTAGTTTAATTGTGGTTTGAGCTGTTCTTTCTCCCATTCAGCTTTCCTAGCAGTGAGTCAGGGAGACTCTTGAGTTCTATTTCTGTCTTTGTCACTAACTCTAACGACCTTGGAGTACTGTGCTGGGTTTTTTTCTGTTCCCCCAGTGCAAATCAGGCTTCTAGTCCTGCTTTTTCCCTGATTGTGGCAGGGAGAGAGTGCTTACCTCTGCAGATCTGAGCTGCATCCAGCCATTACTCAGCTGGACCGTCTGGCTGGGAACAACAAGCAGAATGCAAACCTTATTTTTCTTATTGCAACTTGCTGGAAGGTGCTTTTTGACTGGGTGGAGGGTGATTTCTTCTGTCTCCATGAAGAATTCCTCCACTGTTCAGTGATGGAAATCAGTTTTCTGAGCAATGGGCTGCATGTCTTTGGCTGTTGTGCAAGGAAGAGTGAGCTGTGATAGCCACTGATGGCAGAAAAACCCACCCATTCGAGTTTGAGAAGAAGCTGCCAAGACTTTGGCAGGAAATATTTGAAGCAAAGCCCCAGTCACCTGTTGCTTGAATTACTGTTATATTTACTTCTAGATAAAGCTGCATGTAGCAGATAATTCACAGTCTCTATCTACCATCTAACACTGAACTACCAGTTGATGTATTTACTGACAGGGTTTGAAATTCTGGGTTAGAATCTGTCAGGAAGAGCTGGAGCACAAGGGAGGAGTTGTGTCTTCAGGTGTGGAAACATGAGACTTTATCTTGTGTTTAAGGAAAACTTGAGCAGAACATTGTGTGCAAAATGATTCTGGGTCTGCAAGATCGTTGGGTGAAAGAATATTGAATCAGGGAATTATGGAATGGTTTGGGTGGGAAGGGACCTGAAAGCTCATCTGGTTCCACCCCAGGGTGGAATCTGGGGATGAGCTGAGGCACAGGGGAGTGGAAGAGGATGTGTAAGAGTCAGGAATGGAACTAGAGAGCAAATACCAGTCCTGCTGGAGTCAGGATTGTGTTCCCTTGGCTTTGCCAGGGCTTTCATTTGGTAGTGACAGACCCATGTTTTACCTGCAGTCACCCCTTTGCCATCAATTAAAAGAATGATATTTGATTTAAAGTTAGAGGAGGGAGGTGACGTTACATTAACACTTCCCAAGGTGAGACTCTCATGGTTGGCAGTTGTTCGAAGGCCAATTAAATGAAAATTCAGCAATTCACTCAATGTTTTATTCAGGCAGGAGCTTACATGGCTCCTGGAAAACAGGCAGGTTTAGCCAGCCTGTCTTTAAATTGCTCAAGTTCCTGGTGGGATCTATTGGATTTACTGTAATCTTTAATTATAAAGTGTAATTACTTTAGAATGGATTATCAATGTTGGTGTCCATCTCTGTGAGTTGCTTGGTAACGTCTCTGGTGCTGCAGCACTGTCTGTTCTGCAGTTCCAGGCTTTAAAACCCACCAAGTAAAAGGCTCTGGATATCAGTGTTTGCCTAAATGGAACATCTCAATCAGCTGGAATTAATACACAGCCTTTTTGTTATCATTTTGCTTTTGCATAAAAATATCACTGAGGACAGTGTCCCAAAGAAGTAACCTGAGAAGTTGCTCAGCTTTCTAGTAAAGATTTTCAGGTAAATTCCAGCCTTTTTATAGCACTCTGCTGTGTTGTTTGTATGGATATTTATATCTCCATGTGATAATATTAAAAACAGCAACACGTAATAAACGTGGTGCTGTTTCATCCCCTTTCCTGCAGTCAATCCTGAATTATACAAGTTTATGCAAGTCTGATTAGGAAAAAATACATCCATTATTCCAAGTATAAATGGCTTATCCCAGTGTGATCAGGCAGACTTTTTCTTCTGCCTGCAACACTGACAGTCAGTTCCTCTTTTTTTCTGCATCTTGTCATCTGGCAAATTATTTTTTATACAGCTAGAGAAAATATATGGCATTATATTGCAGCTTAAAAATCCAAGCTGGGACTGGGCTATTTTGTGGTAGCAAGAAAGTTAGAGGTGGGAAAGAACAGATCCCGTGTTTGAAACTGATGTGACAACTAATCTGCCTCTCACTGCAAAGAAAGAAAGAGAGGGGGGATAAAATGAATTAGGAATACAGTGGGGAAGGAAATATTTAAAATTACACTCCCCCCGCCCCCCTTTTTTTACTTTTTTTTCCCTCTTAACCTAAGTTGGAAATTCCTTACTTTATAGTTAAATATTTGAAGGGGAGTTGAAAAAAGCAGACTTAAGAGCCACAGAAGTGGTTATCTAGTGAAGATAATGGCTTTGTGGAATATTCCTTGGAAGTTCTGAAAGGGGCTGATTGGTCGGCACATTTAGATCTCATCTTTTAAGCATTTACTAATTATCCCAGTCTAGATGGATAAAAGTAATCAAATAGCTGTTTGGGAATGCTCTGCATTTGGAAATCTTCCCTGTTACCAAAAGGAGGGCAAGTGGTAGAGGGGGGGAAGTTTTCCCCCCATTTTTTTTTCTATCTTTTTCTCTCATCTCTCTGCTTTTTTGCAAGTCCATAAACCCAGAGATTTTGAGTGGTTTAGTTATTAAATGTGCTGAAGATCTGCACATCTCTTCAAAGTGAAAACACTTCCTTGGTCAAGTTTTTATGCTGAAACCTGTTTCATCATTGTCTGGATCACGGAATTCACTAAATGCCTTTTTGTTCTGCTGCTGCCCATATGAAACATGTGGCCTTGAAAGGAAGATCTTTTTTGGGTTTGGATGGAGCAAAGCACACAAGATAATGGCCTAAATGATGAAAGTGATGGTGCAGGTTATCAGAATTCAGTTCTGTTATTTCTAGTTGATTTTAATATATAATTGTCTGGCTCTGTAGCTGAAACTCTCAAATGTAACAAGTGACTTACAGGTTATAGAAAAGAAAGAGCAATCTGACAAATTAAATTATAAATTTGGAAGTCTCTGCTATAAATCAGCTGAGAGCTGGAGTGATTAGAATATCAGGGCCAAATAGATAATTATCTATTAGATGGCAGATGGCTCACTGGTAAGAGCAAAATCTAAAATTATGGATCTATTTCCATAATTTTTGTGGTTCTGGTGCCATTTTTCAAATCCAAAATGGCACAGTGTTAACACTGATGTATGATGATGTGTCATGACTGGAATGGAATAAAATATTCCCTTCTAGCCTTGGTGTCTCACCAGAAACCTGCCTGAAACACCTCACCAGGCACATTCCCCTCCTGCACCTCTCAGCTCCAGCCCCTTCCCTTTCCTCCTGGAATTTGGAACCTCGGTCAGAGAAAGCTGCTGAAAGCTCCTATAAATGTGGAGTCCCCACTTTTAGAAACTTGATGAATCCCTTCAGTGGTTTGGAAGTGGAGCTGCTAAATTTGGATTTGGAGAGGCAGCTGCAGGGAGCCAGAACGGCCAGAATGGTGCAGATGCTTTTGGCTCTTAAACTTTTCCAGTTGCTGCTTTTGGACCCATCATTAGAGAGTGGAAAGCTTGATCTTGGAAAATGAAAGGGGGCCACACTGAGCATCCTGCCTCCCAAATATACAGGGTTTAAAGGCAGGGAGCAAAATGTTGTTCACATAGAGGAAAACTGGCAGCTTGATGAGGCAGCATATCCAATCTCATCCATCCTCTGTCTCCCTGATTATCAGTTCAGGACAGAACAGAGAAGGAGAGTTTAAGACACTGCAGCCAGTGCAGCCCAAGAAATCATTTTGCAGGGGAACTTTCTGTGCCACCGTGACAAATGCAGCTTAAATGGCTGAATAGGCAAATGAAGAATAAACGTGTTTATTCAAAGAGCACTCGGAGTCCTGTGTGAAGTGGGTCACTTTGGGAGCCTGTCAGGCCTCAGCCCTCCCTCCTTGTGTGAGGAGGCAGCAGGAGAGGAGGAGATTTCCCCCACAGGGTGTAAGAGGCTGTTGAAGGGAAACCCAGGGTAGTTTTCCATTACCTCCCTATGCTGGAGGTGGATCCCAGGGAACCATCTCAGCCAGCTTGGCAGAGACTCCTGGGTTTGGAAACTTTGCACCTTCTGGAAAGGAGGGGTTAAAAAAGTAGAGGGAAGGAAATTACTTTAAATTCCATACTCAGCTTAAAATGAAGCTGATTCAGAATTACAACGTTAGGAGTTTTAGGCAACAAAATAGAGTAATTTCCACATCCTCTCCATGTCCAGGCTCTGTGTGTGCCAGAAGGGTGGGTCCTCCTTCCTCAGCTCTGATTTAGAAGAGAAATGAACCCAAGATTGCTTTGCTGTTTCCTTTCTGTGCAGGAGCCCTGCTGTGGGAACACTGTCTTTATGGAAACACCATCTTTCCTGCAGAGAACTTCAGGATCAAGCTCTGAGACATAAAAACATTTGCTCCATATTGTCCAAGAGAGACCAAGAGTCCCTCAAAGATTCACCCTGTTACCTTAATGAACAATAAGAACTTCCCATTTAGAATCTGCTGCCACTGGAAAAAAAAAACCCAGAGAATTAGCAAAAATAAACACCCTGAGTCATATGATTGAGACACGTTCAAGTGGATTTGGTGGAGAATTTCTTCCCCCCTGGATCATTATTTAGTTTCCTTGGAGCAGAGCACTCCCCTGACTAATTCATCCCACCCTGAGTTTTTAAAACCCAAGTTGACTTTATTTTTGTTTGTCCAACATTCCATCTCCTGGTGGTGTCAGAGTCTGAGTGTTATCGATCAGTCCAGCAAATGTTTATCCTCCTCCATAGGACCAACTCCATGAAACTTTACTTTGGAAGCTCAATGTTTAGAAAGGGGGGGGGAATCTGGTGATGTGGCTTTTTGGGGATGTGTGCTAATTAACGAGGATACTGCCAGAGGCTTGTGATGTTGGGCTTGTGAAACACACAGCTGGAGGGAGAAGCAAGAGCTGAAATGACAGGAGAAATTTCAGACCAAAGCAACCTGCATATTCTGATCTTGAAACAGAGCAGCAAATGCTGCAGATACAAGACGAGGGCACTCTGTGCAGGAATGATTTGTTTTAAACTGTCATTTTCTCTCAAAAGTCTCGTTTGAGTGAAGCATTTTAGACAACTCTTATCTTTGTTGAGCTTGGTGGAGAATATTGTTGATTCTCTGAAGCAGCTTTCTTCCCCTTTGTTATCTGTGTTCCAGGGATTGAATCAAACAATGTCCAGGTCACTGTGATGCTGGGGCTGGAACTGCTCAGAGCCAGGCTGGGGGGGAATAAAAGGGAGCTTTGTTTAAAGCACTCCTTAGAAGCTGACAAGTCCCTTCCATATGAAGAAAAGTTACTTGTAGGTTTAATTTTTCCTACCAGCTGGAGCCAAAGGGGCAGGAGGACAGAAAAGGCTGTGCTGGTGTGTGTGTGTTGGAACTTGCACAAACTTGCCATGCAGTCAGTCCTCAGGGGAAGGTTAATGTGCTGGGCCCAGGCAGGACAGTTCAAATGTCCCAAAAGGAATTGTTTGAGTTGGAAGATGTTGCTCAGAAATCACCCAGCCCATGTGCAGGGTGCTCTTAAGAAAGGACATTGGACTTTTAATAGAAGATATCAAAATGTCATGGATTTCCCCTTTATGAATGTAGTCTGTTCATTAATTGAAAGAGAACTTCTGTGCAGTCCTTAAGACCAGTCTTGTCCTTTAGTCCTGTGCTTAGGGATAGATCAGCTTTGGCTTCATGCTTTTAGCCCTTTTTAGTAATTATACTGAAATACTGATACTCCCCGAAAAAGGTCAGAAATTCAGAGATGGAGACATCTTTCTACAATTCCCACTTGGGTTGTAGAGCTGAGGGGGAAAGTGGACTCTCAGAGTGTTTCACACTGGTATTTCTGAGATGTACCAGTCCCAAGTTCTGCACCAGTGATGAGCTGGAGACTTCATTAAACCTCTGGATGCAGCCCCACTCACCGTGTCCAGTGTGAATTAAGGTTTTATAATTAATGGGTCATTGATCGCTCTCATTCATTCCCAGAGCTGAAGTTCAAAACTTCAGTTCTGTTAAGCATTTTTATTCAATTTTTCTCTTCACAGATGATGAAATTTGCTTGGGATAACTACAAGCAATATGCACTTGGAAAAAACGAGCTGCGCCCGCTGACTAAGAATGGCCACATTGGAAACATGTTTGGTGAGTTCTGACTCCATTTCAGTGCAATTCCATTGAATTTTTTAAAGGCCACACATCCATGACAGTTCCTCCCTCTGCAATGCAGGGAGCTGTCTGTAACAGCTTTGATCTCTTTCCATTTGTATGAGGCAAGACTTTGAGCCCATCTCCTAGAGGTGACCTGCTCGTATCCCATGGCTGGGAATCCCATCCCTACAGGCATCTCTCAATCCCAGCCTGGATCACCTGTCTGTACAGATCCAGCACCAAATGTGTCTGAGAACAGTGCTAAAATGAAAGTGTCTTTATTAAAACATGAAGTCAGTCCAAGCCTGACAATGGTGCTATTTGTCTGAGCTTGTAGACGTGAGGACCTGACCAAACGGAGCATTTTCTCACTTGTTTCTCCACTGTTGAGCAAGATGTGAATTCCATGAAATATTGAGTGGATCAATATTAAAAGCTCTTTATATTATGTGCTTGCTGGCTTGTATAATTTTACTCTTTAGCAGATTACCTTTTTTTATGTGAGCCACTTACATAATTTCAGTGCTGTTCCCCTGCAATACTCTTTGGGGTATTTGTTGACTCGTTGGGGTATAAATTGTCTTTTTCTTCATTTGCACTCAAACCATTTCCCTGCTCTGCTCACTCAGCCCCTGTTTGGCCTTGTCTGCACAGGTTGTGCCATGATAAAACCAGCAGGATCTGCTTTGGCAGCCCTTTCCCACCCCTTCCTTGGGGAATTCTTGCTGTACAGAGGTCTCTCGGCTGCTTTCCAAGAGAGTCTGTTTTGCAGAGATTATCTCCTGGAGTTCCTCACCCAGATTAGAGCAGAACAGAGTTCTCTAGAGGGCAAATTATCTGTGAGTTTATTTCCTCGGGGCAAAGGGGTAGGACTAATAGTTTGAAGAACACTCCCATTCCTGTTTTGTGCTCTGTAAGTGTCCTGGTCCTTCCCTACCCCAGGCACATGACCTGGAATTGTGCACAGGCTGTGTGTGACCAGCCACTGCTCCTGCCCAGTCTCACTTTGTCAGGAGCAGTGATTTGTGGTGGTTTGCCCTTTGCTTTTCTCTTTCAACCCCTTCCAGCAACACCCAGGTTTCTTACTTGAGAATTAAGTTCAGCACCAAGTTAAGCATTTTGCAGCTTTTCCATTCTGGCAAGCTTGTCAAAATTCCTGAAGGAGAGTGCCAGTAAACAGACAAAAATATTGAAAGCTTTAAAATGCATTTATCATGCTAAAACAATTGACAGCACTTATGCTTGTTTGTAGCATGCCTTTGAGCACTCTCAAGGAAAATGCTTTGGAGCACAAGGATTTGCAGACAATTGCAGAAAAGAAGCTACATGGTACATTTCAGCCTTTTAATAGGCTTTTCCTCCTTTTAACTGTGGCTGGTAAAGAAGGGAAGCATTAGGCAATCCCTTGCTGCAGCCCTCTATCCCTCTTGCCTTTAAAGACTTAGAAATTAGGACAGGGCACTGTTGCCCTTCATTGTTGCCCATTTCCCCTCCTGTCACATCTTGCATGTTTTTATTCCAAATTGCAGATTTAATGGAGGCAAATCAGGTTCTCTCCAGGCTGGAGATGTCAATATTAAGATGAGATTTATCTGCAGCTGCTTCCACATGGGAGGGAAGGAACCTCTTTGGGGCTATTTTCAAGCATGTTTATGTGCATGAGAAGCAGTCAAGTTCTTGAAGGGTGATACATTTTGCTGTTGTGATGCTCACTTGTAGCCTTCAGTTTAGCATCTCACCCTGGGGGAAGCTTGTCTGTATCAAATATTCTGTCTAATCAAAGTGGAAATAAAAATAAGCATTCACCTTCTGCTCCTACATAGCTACTTGTTCTGAGAGCCACAAGTAACTTCCCTTCCCAATGTTTTATTGCCCAGGTGGCCAGAAAATGACAAGCAGGGAAACCATTGGATCCCCATCCTAGTTAGTCTCCTTGTTCCTCTGCCTTGGAAGGTGGCAGCTCACCTGGAAATCCAACTTGCCCACTCCCCAAGTAATTTCTAAGCTGCTACACCCACTGCAGGCAGTGTTCCCACTCCCTTGGACTTTGATCTGGTGACTTGGGCTTGTGATTGATGTTCTCCAGATCCTGTTTCTAGAGCATCAATTTCATCAAGACTCTCCCACGTTCTAGACGTAGTTTGTTTGTACAGAACTCCTGTGATTGCTGTCATTTATAATCACTGCAGCTTGAGAGCCCTTCCCTTAAACCCACAAGCTGTGCTTCTTTCACAAGCATTAATTATTCATCTGTGATGCTTGTGGTAAGATGGGCCATGCTAAAAATCCCAGCTCGTGCCCTCCAGTGGGGTAAACATGTTTTAGACTTTCAGATGGTGTGATGATTTCCCTGGAAATTATGCCATGGAAATGGGCAAAGCACCCAACCAGGCTGGAAGGATGATCTCTGCTGAAATAAAACCTGCACCACCAGATTCCAGTGGGAATGGCTGCACAACTGGGGCTTTTCAGGACTGTCTTCAAGATCTCTCTCTGCACTTAAGGAAACTCAAGGAAAACCTGCAGAATATCAGGTCACTGTTTGAATCGTGCCCAAAACAGGCTTTTTAAGGAAGATTTAAGAGAAATGACACAGCAGAGCTTGTGGCTAAGGGTAAGGCTAGAGATCTGCAGGTATATATTGAGTTCCCAGTGCTGATCCAGTTATTTTAACCCTTCTTAACCATCTCAGCACTCCTGTCTTTGGTGCTGTAAGCATTAAATTTCCTGATGTTTGCAAAGCATGTTGAATTCCTCGGAGTGAGGCTGCTGGAGAGGGCAACTGTATTATGTAGCTCAGCACTTGAAATGCACCTGTCAGTGTGATATCCAGCAGTAGAGAGCTGAATTATTATTCTGCCCGTTCCCCAGGTCTGTCATAGCCACTTATTTTTCTGACAAAATGTTTTTAAAATCCTGTTAGCTTTACAGAGTTTCTCTTGCTATGGGAGAGTGAGCTGGCATCTATTTCTGCTCATGCATCAGCTGAATTGTCAGTTACATTTTGATTGCATAGTCTTTTAACAATGATAAGGTAAGAAGCCTGATTTTCAGATATCTCTTGAAGTGTGCAGTGCTGGCAGCAGAAGAGAATCCTTCTTTGACTTATAACCTGAGCCAATTTGCTCTGAAATCGGTGACAGCAAGTAAATATGGAACCTTGGTGTGCTGTGAGACATTTTTCACCACCTAAATGTATGTTAGTATATTAATCTTAGTTTAAAAATAGCAATTCTTGACTAGGTTTCTCCTCTTTTTTGTCTTTCCCTGCTTGAAATCACACCTAAAATTATGAATTGCCTTGTCACAGCCATTGCTTCTCTCAGCATATGCTGAATTTATGCAACATTGTGAGGCTCTGTAGCCTTATCTGATGTGAATCCATGTGACAACTGTCACATCCAGGACACAGCCAGGTCACCAGGACCTGATGGCAAAGCTCTGACAGCAGCTGGATTTAAAAGCTGTGAGGTGTTTAGACCTCACCCTTGTGTTCCTCCCTGTTTGATTGCTTGGTGACAGGACACAGGGTGATCTGAACAGGATGGAGAAATTCCTGGAAAAATCCATGGCTGTGTTTGTGTACTCGGCTCAGACTTTGGCCTGAGTTGTCCCAACGGTTTGTTTTGGAGACAGGAGGTCATTGATCTCAGTTGCCTGGAAATGGTGCTATTTTGGCTCTTCAGGATCAAAAAAAGGGTTGAAATGGCTGGATATGAATATACATGAATATACAGAGAGGCCTCTGGAAAAGGACCGAGTTGATTGTCCTGAGATCCAGAGCCCTCCAGGTTTGTTCTCCCTGGCAAATGCAGTGCAGTCCCACCACACTCTGTCACTGCACTGATCTCCCAGGCTCTGGTCTGGGTGGAGATTCAAGGAACATCTTCCCACTGGATTTAACACCACCAAGCTCCTGTCACAGCAGCTTTTAACAGCAGCTGCTCCATGACTGTCACCTCGGGTGTTGGGCCCAACTAGACCCAAACAAAGCTCCACATCCCAGGGTTAGTCCTTTCAGCAATCCAGTCTTGCCAGTTAAGCCAAATATTTTCCAATATTTTCCAAAATAGCTCCTTCCTTCATCTCTGATTAGCCAGGAAACCATGGAGCAGGCAGGAAACATGCCCACCTCAATTAGAAGCAACAGGAGTTGGTGTATGAATATGTGACATAGGTAATTGGATGACAATATTAATTCAGCAACATTCCAACTACCAGAAGGAAATGGTAACCTCTGTTGTGCAATCACTCACTGTACCTTTTCTCTTCTGTCTGTAAGTCACTTTCCCTGTGATCACAATATTACAAAACCCTGTAGTGTCCTTTTATGTGATTAAAATAATAACAATAATAGTAATTGCTGTCTTAATTTGTATGCTGAGTTATTCCTGCTGCCTATTGCATGTGACATTAGGTGACTGGCTCCACGGGCTCTTTAAAGAGAAAAATATGTTGTAATGAAGATATTGCTGGAACTCTGTTTCTCCATGGCATCATCATTTTTTTTTATGTATAATGTTACCCAGATTAATATAATTTTCAGGAGGGCATTTTGAGTTGACTTTGGCTTTTGCTGTCACTGAAATCTGTGGCAACAAACTTATTTCCTGTCAGCAGGACGCAGTGAATCAGGATATTCTCCAAATACCAAACTCACCAGAGACTGGCTGCATGATGCATGTTGGAGCTGACATTAATCCCTTTTGTGGTTTTTTTCCCCTGTTTTGACCTGCCAGAGATCACTCCTTGCAGACCCCAAGGTTGTCATTAATACTTGAGGAGACCTGTTCCCACTCTGCTCTCACCTTGGGTCATGCTGGGAATGGTGGCTTCCTTTAAATGTGCTGTTCCCAGCATTAGTTCAAACATCAGGGCTCCACTGAACCCTAAACCTTACACAGATTTAAGCTTATTACAGTAGCTCAGCTGACAGGGAGAGACTTGTCAGCTTGAAACACTCATTTTAAAAGTTCAAAACAGACAAAAAACCCAATGTCTCATGGAGTGGCCTGTGGCCTTCTGCAAACACCTTTGTCATCAAACCATTGTTCTGGGGCTGAGCACAGCAGCAATTAATGAATAAAATTCATTTGAACCGAATAGATTCATCTGCCCTCAGCTGAGATTTGTGTCTTGGGAAACAAATAACAAACTCAGAAAGGAGAATTGAGTGGAGAACAGCCTTGGCCTGAGGTGCAGAGCCCAGATGCA
Organism: Calyptomena viridis; assembly: GCA_013390005.1. Taxonomy (NCBI): domain Eukaryota; kingdom Metazoa; phylum Chordata; class Aves; order Passeriformes; family Eurylaimidae; genus Calyptomena; species Calyptomena viridis. Next base: position 383,142 of record WEIV01017483.1, on the reverse strand, counting down.
CATTGAGGGCCTCTCTGTGTTCAGCCCTGGAGCTCCAAGGGCAGCAGTGAAGGCTGGACAGCACAGTTTGGTCTGGGCCTGTCCTTAGCAGGGAACTGGGCAAACCTCACATTATCTTCATGCAAACCCATTAATCATCCCAGCTTCCTCATGAGCTTCATGAACTTTCCGTTGACCCTGAACAGAGTTTTGAGTTTAATGAGGCCTAAAAAGTAGGAGAGAGTGTCTTGGGATTTGTCAGAACTGCTTTGCGCAGCAAAATGGAGGAGAAGGAAACAAAACAAAAAATAGAAAAACAGCCATTAAAGTAGCAAATGAAAGCAGAAAAAGAAAGAAAATTGTATTCAATTGTGACTGAAGAGTGTTCTATGGGGGCTCTTTAAGCTGCTGAGGAGTGGAACGTGCAGTGGTGTGGAGGAAGCCACACGTGAGCAGCCTGTTACCAGGCACACAGGGAACAATCAGGCTGTAGCTATTTTTTTAATCCTTTTTTCAGATTCTGAGGCCATATTTCAAAAACAGTAAGCTTGTCTTCAAGATTTTTTTTCTTCCTTTTTTTTTTTTTTTTAATTTTTTCTGTAAGCACCCCGTTATGGATGTTGTGTGTGCCTCATTCTGGACACTAATTATGCGGAAATAATTGCCTAATCTTCAGCGATATTGAGCGTGTGATTAAAAGGCAGCCAGCTGAGAGTGGGTGTTGTTGGACTGCTCACAGATTCGGCTCTGGATTATGGAGGCTTTGGTGGCAGCTCCACAGCAAAAGCTGATGGAGGTTTGGCACTTCCAACTGGCTGGAAAAAACATCCGGCGTCTCCTCCAGGGACCACTCTGTGCCAGCTTGGTAAGAACACAGATTGCAGTTGTTGGATGGATCTTGGGGCAACCTGGGGTAGTGGAAGGTGTCCCTGCTCATGGCAGGGAGTGGGATTGGATGAGTTTTAAGGTCCCTTCCAACCCAAACCATCCTGGGATTGTGTAGGGACTTAATACCAGACTCAAAGCTCCTGAGTGCACTGATGCCTCTGCTTTGGCCAGAATGTGTCTTTCAGGAACACTGAGGGCCACTTGTCTTCTGGTCACTGTTTGCAATCAGATGCTTCACTGGATTTCTGCCAGAATCACGGAATTGTTGAGGTTGGAAAAGATCTTTAAGATCATCAAGTCCAACTGTCAGTCTGTGTTCACCACTAAACCACATTCTCAAGTGCCATGTCCAAACGTTTTTGAACACTTCCAGGGATGGTGATTCCACCACTTTGCTGGGAAGCCTGTTCTGGTGCTCAACAACCCTGACCATGAAGAGGTTTTCCCTAATATCCAATCTAAACCTCCCCTGGCACAACCTGAGTCTGTTTCCTCTTGTCCTGTCCCTTGTTCCATGGGATCACAGCCTCCAACTTTCTTTGGAGGTTGGTGGTTGCAGATACAAACCCACCTGCAGACAGGCACTGCCACAAACTACATAAAAAAACAGAGCAAGTTAAGAATGTTTCAAAAATACACTTTTAGCTATGCTTTTTAATGTTGGAAATATCCTGAGACTTCTTGGTTTCTTATCTTCATCCCTCTGTATTTAGCTTTCCTTTGTTTATTCAGAAGAGATGGGGAGCTAGAAACTGTACAGCAAAGAAAAAACTCACTTTGTTTGTAATTCACTTGCTTTCCACACTTGAAACTTCTGAAGAGATTAGGCAAGTTCCAAACTGGTTTTGCTGTGCTAGATTTCACATTTACAATTTAACTGCTTTGTCACATCATTTTGTGCTGCTGTTGAAGCTTCTTTCGACCCTCATTATGTATCTCATTGGATATTCATCTGGATTAGTGTTAGATTTTGACATTTTTCAATTCAGCTACAGGAGATCACATTTCAAATGGCTCCTGCTACAGAATTTCCTTCTCTGTAAATTCTCCAGGTACTTGTTTCTGATTTTTATTTTCATCTCTAGTGCCTTTTGGGGCAAGAGAAGCCCCTTATCTCACTTAATCAGTGGGTTTAACATCATCCCATAGGACATCAACTTTCAGATTTGCCACTGGTTTCCAGGCTGGGTCTGTGTGCTCTGAATGTTGTGGTAGGCATTTGTCATTTGGAGACCTTAATGCTTTTAAAAAATACTTTCTTTTAGCCTCCCAGGATTGTTCTTGTCTCTAGAGAAGATTTTTTGGAAGTTCAAGAAAATCCCTTAGCCTTTGCTTGAGGCATCAGTGTGAAAAATGGGGAGGATTTTTTTTGGACTGACTAAAATTGTTCATCTTTCTTCTGATGTTTTATTCTCAAAAAACCCACTGCACCCTAACACGCTTCATATGCAGTTCTCAAAAGATTAAAAAAAAGGAGAAAAAGCCTGGTGCAGGAAAATAAAAGTGTTTCAAGAGAAAGTTCTAAAGGCAAAGGTTGTTTCCTCCAAATTTGGATATACCCAGAATATATTTCTCTGATGCAAACATGCAATTAAGAACACCTAAGTTAGGCCTGTTTCTCCCCACGGTGCTTTTATTGGGATCTCATTCCTCACAGCTGGAGGGTGGGAAAGCACAAATTGTGTGAGTTCTGCAGTGCAGGGTGGTCCAGGATCACAGCATTGTGGTGATGGTCTTCCCAGCCTTGATTTCTCTATTTCACCTTCATTTCCAAACTCCAGTCTCTGCAGTGTTCTGCAAGCAGGAGCAGGTAATTCAGGAACAAAGAAACTGAGCATCAAAGTTTTCCTGTGTGTGAGGGCAGAGAGTTTTCATGGACTTCTGCAAGGTCTTCTTCAGGCATCTGGAAGGGGAAATCGCCTTCAGGCATTAAACTTAACACCTTTGGACTAGGCTGGAACATTCCTTCTCTCTTGGCAGGCTGCATCCTGGTTGCTGTGGGAACCAGCATGGTTAATTTCTGATTTCTGTGTACATCCCAAATTGTAACTGTGATGTTCCCTGTCACTAAGGTAGCTTGGGGAGTTTGCAGGGAATGGAGCCATCAGAAAGCATTTTATGTAGCACTTCCTTCCCGGGGAATCACTTTGTTGCATCTCCAAGGGGCACCTTCATGAGGCATTTTGGAGACCTGCAATTCTCGTGTATCTCAGTGAGTAACAACAGAATACAAAAGTAACAGCGAGAGGTCATTTAGTCCTTCCCTTCCAAAGGCATCCTGGTGTTGGGAAGCCATGGCAGGCATTCTGCTCCAGTGCTTCACAGCTTTAAACCTTGCTCTGGTGTCTGACCCCGCTCTCCTGCAGAGAGTTAAGCTGTGACTTCTTGCCCTTTCCCTGTGGATGTAGAGAATGGTTTTCCCATCTTTGCAGCATCTCTCTGTGCCTTTGCAAAATGTTGTCCAGTTTCCTTCGGTCTCTCCCCCTCAGGGCTGAGTGACCCCAGACGTTCCCAGCTTTAATTGCAGGTCACATTCTGTGCCCTCCTCCTCAGAGATGTGGAGTCTCCACATGAGCCAAACGCTGCCTGAAGTGGGGCTGTGTGGAGAGTGGAGAGCAGGGCCCTTTCTGGTGTGTGACACACGTTACTGCTCATCCTGGGGTGGGCTTTGCCCCTTTTTCAGCATCACAACAGAGTTGATTTGAGCTGAATTCCTGCTCCTCTGCAGCCTCGGTGTCGTTTTCGGCCGAGTGCTGCTCCAACCATTTATTCCTTATGCTTCACGGTTCGTTGTGCTTCCCTCGGGCTCACACTCGTGCTGTGTCCTTATTGAATTGCATCCTGGTTGCTTCAGACTATTTTCCCAATTTGCTGAGATTATTTTGATATCTAATCCTGTCAAGCAACATACTGGAGAGCATTTGGAGGCTTTCAGCCTGGGTCTTGTTGGTGTGACTTTAACAATATGCGAGAGAAAAGGAAGAATACGGACAGATGGTCCCAAGTGACAGAGTTACCATGGCTTAATGTGTTCCTGCTCATCAGATGAGACATGGTAATGGACCATTTGTATTCTCCTGACCCACTGCATTCACAAATAAAATGCATTTAGATTCCTCCATCGTTGATTATTAGGGTTCCAGGCTCAGCTCATGGAGTGCTCAGCAGGTGTCCAGGCCAGCAGCTCCCTTCTGTTCCCTACTGAACAGCACAATTAATCCTATTCATTTATTTTGAGGCAGAAGATAGTTTCATTCCTTTATCTCTGAATTCTTCTCTCACACCTGGGCTTGTGTTAAGGAGCAGATCATTTCTGGGAACACACTCTGGGAGGTGATGTTTGCTCGTCTGGACTGTCAATAAAACCATGTCAGAGATGAGTGGTTTTATAACCCAAACTGGAACGTGGTGTCTGTTCTGCAAAGCCCATCCAGAGCAGATCTGCTGAGGGGAAGATGCTGTGGAGAGTTACAGGCTGCTCTGCTGTGCTGTCATAACACATCTGCCACAGCACTTTTTGGGAAGTGTGTTTGGAAGATAGAAGGGCACCTTCTTTCTAATTATTGTAACAAAGTGTCTCTCCTTTGAATTCTAAGGTGAATTAGCAGTCTCTGCTCATTAACTGCTACCTGTGTCTCTTGGAAAACATGGATAATAGTTGCAGGTAGGACGTGTGTCTTTGTTTTAATGGGCCTGTTGGGACCCCTCACACTAAATGATGCAAGTCCTCGAGGAGGCATGTGAAGGAGCAATAAACAGTATATAATCAAATTACCTTTAACCACTCTAAAATTAATTTCAAACATCCAGAACACGAGACACCAGCAGTGTTTTGCCCCACCACTATCACTGCTGTTGTCTTCTGCTTAACCTTCTTGAACTGTTCCTCCCAGAATTGCTCCTTGCTTGTCAAATTACCCATCTTTGTCAGAAGTAATTACCTCTGACTCTCCAACATCTGAGCCCCGTTGCCCAAAACCAGAGGAGGAAACCTCGTTCCCCAAGGAGCATTTGAATGATTATCACTTTCAATTTTCTGCTGAGCTCTCCACAGCCAGCACAGCCTGCCTGCAATAGAGTCTGTGTGTCATGGGAGACAGATTGGATACACGTGGAGAGTGGATTTGTAGTATCTCTGCTGTATCAGGGATTGTGTTCCCGAGGCTCAGTCAAACCTCTTCCTCCTCTGTGACACGTTCAAACAGAAACAGTTTGATTTGAGCTCCAGGAGGTTTGGAGTCATGCAGTGACGGGCCAGTGCCTGTTGTTGGAGGATCACTAAATGATGAAAGATGGTTGGGGAAACTGGGGAAAAGAGGATTAAACTGGGGAGCTGCTGCCAAGTATTAAATGCTTTAAGAATCAGTTGGCAATAGGTGCTTATTATATGTCTTCTCTCTCCTTCCACTGAAGGAAGTAACTGTCTGAAGGGCTGTTGCTGTGACAAGGAATTCATTTTTATGCTGAACACCTTTCTTTTCTTTTTTCTTCTTTTTTCCAGTGCATAATAAGAATATTGCTAACCTGTTCCCACCAGCCTGCTCTCCTCCAGACACTGCCTACCTCCTAAATGAGCACGAGCTCTCTTTTTCTGTCTCTCACCCATCACTGGTTCAGGGCAGAGCTGCCACTGCTGCTTCAGTTTGAACGATAGGCTTAATTCTTCAGGGGAAATTGATATTTGAAAAACATGAGTGGCTTGTAATCCAAAAAAGCGATTTCTTCCCCAGCTGGAACACATTCTGTATTAAATTTGATCATAGCAGCCTAAAAGCCAACACTTCAAGATGCTTCTCTGTGGTGCCAGATTTACCTAGAAACTGTGCAGGCCATATGCTGGCACTGTTGTGTGGTGCAGGTGGAACTGGGATTCATTATCACTTCCCAGGAACTCAGAGGATCACTCCTGTTGACAACAAAAAACAGACTGAGCTGTCATGTGAACCAGATGTTTGGGTGATTTCCCTAATGCCACTCTTCAAAATTCCTTTCCTTTAGATGAGAGGCTCATCCTTGTTTGGCAGATAGATTTTTTTAGTCTCTTGCACAGTCTGATGTGCTGTGGGCTCTGCTTCTTCCAAGCCACTTGCTCCAGGAGTGGTTGCTCTCCTGTTCCTAAGCATCTTTTCAGGGAATGATCAGCACCTGGACTTTTCCTTAGCTGGGACAAGTGTGATTTTATCCACCCTACAGTGCACAGGGTTTGAGTTGATTTAGGGGTGAAGCTCATAAAGTGATGGTAACCTCAGCATGGTCTTGAGTGATGCCCTACTTGGAATTCTGATGGCTCCACTAAGTATTTCTTGCAGAGCTGCAAGAGAATTCCCATCTCCAGGATCAGGAGCTGGAGGGATTGGTAGCCATCATACAGCTACCAGGGTTAAATCTAGCAGGAATCACAAAGTGGAAGAGATCAGAAAGTAGAAATCAAGGCAAGAAAGTAGAAATCAAGGCAGGGTTGTGTCCACTCCCTCCAGGGGTGATGGAGCCTGGGTTTTTGGGATCTGAGGGGGCTTGGCAGTGTGTTGTCCCAAGAGCTCCATGGATGGCTGCTGACAGCTGAGGTGGGCAGGGAGCAGGGACAGAGCTGCCCATGAGCTGCTGGAGCCTGAGGGCTCTGTCAGGGTTTTGCTCACATCAGGGGAGCACACGTGGGGTGCAGGGTGCTCAGGGGGTGACCTTTTGACCAGTATCTTGAAAGGAGACTGAGGAAGATTAATATGAAGAAGATGGGAAAGTAACCTTGGCTATGAAGTGTTTTCTGATGAAGTCCCTGAAATGTAGGTGCAGTGGTTTTATTTGGAAAGCAAAGAAAAATGAGGTTGCTCCAAAGCTAATGGACTTTTTTTTTTCAGTCTGCAAGAGAATGTGCTGTTAAAAAAAGAAATAGATCTTTTCTAATTCTTGGACTACTTCTTTGTCCCCTTCATCTCTCTCTTTTTCTTCCTTGTTGCTCAGATGTAATTTGTTTAGTTTACCTTAAATAAAGGGAATGAAGTTGCTCTGTGTTACACCATAAAGTTCAGAGACAAAAAGCTCAATAAATAAGACACAGTGACAGGGCTGTAGCTCAGGTCTGGTGTTTCTGGCTTTGCAGGCTTCATCTGCAGCATGTAGGTACCACTCACAGGCAGCTCAAGGACTGGGCTGTAGTGAGATGATTGTAAAGACTTAACTGAGAAATGTTCTTCCTTCCTGAAAAGGCCTGTAACCCATTTCCTAGTTTCATTTGGATTTTCTGTTTAATTTCTGTCAGCTGAACCAACAGTCCCAGCCCTGTCCTGGAGATCACTGACAGCTGGGTTGGTATTTGCAATGTGAGCAGGTTGAGTTTCTACTTGAGATTCTGCTGGAAAAGGAGTGAACCTTCCAGTGCTGATTCCTGGTGCAAGGTGTCTGTGCTGAAGGACAGTCCTGAAAGGAAAAGTTAAAAAATTAACTGGTGGAAGTGCTTTTGCAACAGCACCATTCCAGGGGGAATAGGAATGCCTGGTGCAAAGGGCTTGGGATGAACAGAGGCAGAATCAGCAGGTCAGAGGATGGGGGATAAATTCAGGTGATCAGCAGAGGTGACACAGCAGCTGACACAGGGACAGGTCTGTGCACAAGGGGCTGTTTGCTTGGTGTCACCTGGGCCTTGTTTCCTGGTGACTCTTGTTCCTTGTCTTGCTGTAACTGGTGCTGAGCAGAACAGAATGAAACTTTGCTCACTGTGCTGCATCATTTCTCTGAATGCAGATTTTAATACCTTTTTATTTCTCTAACCAGCAAGTTATCTTCATTTAAGGCATTTTTCTTTTCAAACTTGGAGGAAAATGCCTCCTGCCTTTTTGCTGGCAGGAGAAACTAAAGCCCAGGGCAGGCAGGGAGCTCTGGCCTAAGCCCAGATCCATTCTCAGGAGCTCCAGACTCCCAACCACTCGTTCTGTCTGACCCAGAGTGCTCCACAGAGAGGACTGACTGGCAAATCTTCGCTGCAAGGCAGATTTTTCAAGAAACTGTGCAGTGATTTTCACAGTTTACTTTGCTGCCAAGATAATTCTGCGCTGTGTAAAACGTCTCTGTGCAGATTTCTCCCAGAATTCGACAGTTTGCCACCACCCAGAAGCTGTGTGGTGACGTGGTCCCAGCCAGCTCCCAGGCTTCTCACAAATCTCTGGGTAGATGTCAGAAGGACAGGCTGCTCTCCAAGCACTGTCAATGAGAAAAAAACCCAAAAGGAACAAGAAAAGCAGCGCTCGGAGATGGTGGCTTTTCAAACTCCTGCTTTGACAAGGCAAGGATTTTAATCAAAGCCAGTCCAGTTGTTTGAAGCCTTCAGACCAGGAGAACCAGGCAAAGGGATCTCAGTGTTTTCGGGTTTTCACCACCTGCACCCCAAGAGGTGAAAGGAAATAACGAGTAACAACCAGAGCCTTTTGTGCCTTGGCAGTTAACAAGTTCATCATGTTTCATAGAAACTGCATCCTAATTTTTATTCCAAACAAGATTTCAGCACTAATTTCTGTTTTGACAAATATGATTTGACATAAGAACAGTGGGAGTCAAGACCTTTCATTTTTGATCTGGGTTTACATTGTGCTGATCTAAATTCCTCCCCCTTCTACTCTTGCCTTTCAATTGTAAACTCAGTTATTAAAGTTAGCAAAAAGCCATTTGAAACCCTCTGTTCTGTAGCATTTAAACAGTCCTGCTGTATGCAAGATTAAGTCTGATATCTTCCTAATGACTTGTGCTGTTCATTTGAAGCATTGCACAATGCGTTCCTGTACAGATTTTTTAAATGGCTTTGTTGAAAATGAAGGATTTGGTTTCTGCTCACTGGATAACTTCATAAAGGATTGTTTGCCAAGTGGCAGGACCAGGCCCCCTGGGTCTGAGTCTCAGTGGCATTAGAGTTGATATTCCCCAGTCTCTGCTTGCTCCAGTGCTTTGGCACTGCCTGGGTGGGTGTGTTGGTGAGGTCAGTGCGGGCTTCCATCCATCTCTGGGGCAAACAATACCAATCTCAGAGGTGTGTGGCTCTAAACACAGGTGACACAGCACAAAGAACCTTCTGGTGGGAGGTGTCCCTTCCCATGGGGGTTGGAACTGGATGATCTTTAAGGCCCCTTCCAACCCAGACCATCCTGGGATTCCACGAGTCTGTGAAAGGAGAATTTTGTTTCAGCTAAACCCTGACATCAGGGAGGTAGCACTGGATGAAGATACCAGTGAAGATTCTTCCATCTCCTGCTGTTTGGGAATCCTTGCACCACATCCAGCTTTCCAGAGGTGTCTGGGCACATCCTTGTTCCCAGCACCTCGACAGCAAAGCTGGGGGGAATTGAGACTGGGAGATTCCTGTGTGTGATGTGTGGACCATTGCAGGGTCTCACTTGTGAGCCCTCCTGTTCCTTGGGTCCCCAGGCACAGAATGTCCAATGGATTCAGGGAAGTGTGATGGATTCAGGCAGAGCTGTTGCTAAAAAGCATTTCTCCTTCCTCAGGAAAAGGGCTATTACAGACCCCATTCTTAGCTACTTGTCTGCTGAAGTATCACTTTCATGGCTTTTTTTAAGGCTCTTAAGGGACTGACTTGCAGCTGGGAGCCCTTCAAGTCTCATATCTGGCCTGTGATACTCCAATCTGGCTATTTTGGGAAGAGGGGAGTGAGGGGAGGCGGCACTCTCTGTCCCTTCCATCACAGCTGCTCCACTTTGGAAAAATCAAACATTTGCTAAGCTCTGGAGGCTGGACATGTCATGGGTTAGGCCACTTGTTTAGCTTGGGAGAAACAGGTGCAGGTGTATGTGCTAAGTCTGGACTTGAACATGTAAATTCCCTAAACACCTCACCCCAAGGAGGTATTTCATTTGAGGCAAAATTCCTTCCTAGAGCCCGAGTAACTTTCCATAAAAAAAAAAAATTAAAAAAACCCAAACAAAACAAAGCAACAAAACAGGGCAAACCCCCCTCACAGCCACCACAAAACTGATTTTGATCCTGAAAAGTGATACCCATCAGGTAGGGATGGTGCTGGAAAAGCCAGAAGGAAGAGTGAGGGCTGATTCACCCGTGTGAGGTGGCAGGAGGAGCATTCAGGGTGTCCTGTGGCATTGTAGAGAGAAGTCCCCACACCCCAGGTGCTGTGCTGGCCATCCCTTCTCTTTGGCCCTGCTCTGCATCCTGCCTAATGCAAACCCCCCGAGGTGGGTGAAGGTAAATGGATCCTGCTTTGTCACCGGTGAGTCACAACTATTGTCTCTTCTCTTGTCAGTGAGTCACTGAGAGCTTTTGGAGCAGCCTGGAAAGATGTGATGGGGCTTTGTGTCCACGGCAGCTGCATGGGCTGAAGGGATGGCAGGAATCTGAGGCTCCACGGCCCAGAGGGCTGAGAGATTTCCTTTGTTAGAGGCAGCACTTTAATGTTTGAACTCTCAGAGCTGGGGAAGACAAACCATGTTCTGAGCACAGCAAAACTCATGATCTATTTTCTGGTGCCAAGAGAACACATTGAAAATACCCTGGATGCTCTTACAAGTTCTCTGCAGTCTCTTTGGGTTTCTTTTTTCTTTCTTTGTAGTCTGGTCCTGCCCTCTTCCCTTTCCTTCCCTAGTTTTTGTCCTTTCCTTCGTTCCCTGAGTCATGTAGCTGCTGTTAAATCTCCCCAGCACTGTTGTCTCCACTGGCTGTTGCTGCCTGTGGGTGCAGAGCAGGGAGGGCAAGGCTTTTTCAAGCTGAAGGTTCTGACCTTGGCTGGAAGAAACTGTATGAAAACTTGTGGCTTTTTCTGACGTGCCTGTCTGATTCCTGTGTCCCTCCCACGGAGACTGAAGGAGAGTTAAACCCAGGATAGTGCCACAGTCTCCTGATAAAAGGCAATTCTTTGGTGGGAACGTTTTGTCTTTTGCTTAATAGATCATCTTAGTTCCTAAAAAGTGTTATCCTTGGCTCTTTCTAATGAGGGAGCTGGTCTGTGCTGTGTGAGCACAACATTCTAGCCCAGTACAACACGTGGCCATCCCTTGCTTTTGGAATCAAAAGTGACACAGTTGAATTCCACATGTGGATTTGGTGACTCATGAAAGTTTCAGCAAGTCAAGGATAAACTCTTACTGCCCTGCTGATGATCAAACATGCAGCTTCTGTTGTGCACCTGGTGCTGGTGTGTTTGCTTGGCCTGTTCCTGCCTAAATTAGTGGGTTTGATTTGCAGATAATGGGTAGCTAAAAGGAAGTTCACAGAGCAGTAGTTGTGATTGTTACCATAGTTATACTTAGTCCCTGCTTGGTGCTGTGCACTGTTTTTCAAGCCTTAATTATCCCTTCCATGTTTGGCAGCTGGCAGGGCAGGTACTTTCCTCCTTTGAGAGCCCTCGTGGCCTCCTGTAAACTGTACCTGGAGGAGAAACTGCTTCCTGATCTCCTCCACACTGTGGGATGCTGGAGGAGAGCAGGGCTGTGGGACAGATGGGTGAACCTTGTGCCTGTGCCAGTGACCCCCATTTGTGGGTTCCCCACTCCTGACTTGGAGCCTCCCACCCTTCAGCCTGTGATGAGGCCCATGTATCTGTCACTTCTTGGCCCACAGTTGATACAGATCTTTGTGTTGGGATCAGAGGAGCCCCAGGCAGTGGTGGCAGCTCTTCCCTTCTGCCCTGTGCTCTTCCATGGGCTCAGAGAGGGTTATCCCTCACCTGGCAGCAGGAGCCTGGCTGGCAACTCCCTGATGTCCTGGTTTGTCTGGGGCAGAGTAGCCTGGCAGACTTTTGTCCCTGTTAGTCCCTTTGGTCATTGAGATTGGCTTGTGTCTTCCAAAGTGCTCCCCCCTCTGCCCCAGTGACATGTTAAACCTCCTAATGAGCCTTGGGAATTGTGTTTTGTCTTTATGAACTCTTGCTGCAAGTGGCTCTAAGGAACCCCTGAGCTCTCAGGCAGCAGGGACAGGAGAAGAGGATGAGCCCTTCTTATTCAGGTTATCTCCCCTAGACCAGAAAAAGCTGCTCTGGGCCTTATCTGGGGTTTTTAGAGATAGCACTGCTGTTAAAGCCTTTCTGAAACTCTTGAAGGGTCTTGTTCCTCCAGACTGGCATTAGAGCACATTCCCACTGGGCTGTGGGGACACAGTGTGTGAACAATGCCAGCTCCTTTCCGTGGAGGCTCCACTCAGCACCTTTCACAAGCACTCTGTTAATTAGTGTCATGTTTGTTAGTGCTCTCTGTGGCAGTGCACCAGCTCGCTCCTCTGGGTGGGTGGGAGCAGAACAGAGCAGCCTTGTTGCCTACACTCCTATCTCCATTCTCCTCGTGCACAAAAGAGCAAATACAGGGTGGCACAGGCCCTCCTTCAGCTCAAGAAGAGATGAACCTTTGTCTTGCTTCCATGAGCTGCTGCTTCTCCTCTCCTGCTGTTCACTCCCAGATGAGACCCCAGGCAGAGGCCCTGCCACTGTCACAGGAGCTGCTGAGAAGTCCTTCAGTTAGAAAGGCATCCCTGAAATCCACTTGAGGTCCAACTTGTTTTCCCTGGTCCCAGTGGAGGGGGACCACCCCATTCAGAGTGACTGGGACTCACTGGGCACTGAGGGGGATCCCAGAGCTGTGCCCACATTCCCTTTTGGGCATCAGCTCAGGCACTTTGCCTCTCCCAAGAGAGATGTATCTCCACTCCAAGCCAGTTTTGGAGCAGGATTAGGGGGAGCTTTTCACAGCACACAGAACTTTAGGTTTGTGGAGACAAGTAGAATCTCAGACATGGAGTCCTGCTTAAAAGCCACTGCTCCCATCTCTGGGTACTTTCAGGAGTATTTCTCCTGAGGGTTCCTTGGTTTCTACTTTAAAACTCCTTCAGAGCGAGTACAATGAGGCTGAAACCAGCAATTTAGAGAGGAGAGTATCAGCAAGAGTCAGAAGTGACAGAGTGGGGATTCCTTTTTGTTTTGAAGCTGCTTCCCCTTTGATTACATCCCTCACATGTGCAGGTCTGAAAAGGTGATGATTTTTTAATGTCTCTCAAAACAAGCAGCGTGTCAGGCAGGTGTCAGCACCTTTCCAATGGGAGTGTGTGTATTGTAATGAACATGCTGGGATATGGATAACATCATATTTTGACAGCTGACTATAATCAGAGCTGTTGGATGTCGTATCACGACCTCTGTCATGATCTAATGAAGCAAAGTCTGAGCAGGAAGGAAGGAAGATGCTCCTGCAGCAAAGAACTAACAGGGTCAGGGGCTTTCCTGGATGTCCTGGCAAGTGACAGACACAGCCAGGTCCTGATGCCTGGTTTGCTCTGTGGCTGTGGAGGGGAAGGAGGTGCCTTTTTATCACCTGAGACTGAAGCTGACACGGCCACTCTGGTGTTGAGATGGGCTTTGGGAGCTGCAGGGAAAGAGCCCTGCATTTGCAGTGGCTTCAAAGCTGGTGCAGAAGAAAGGAAACATCACCAAGACCCTTGTACAAAACACACAGCCTGCAGTTCTTCAGATCCAGAGGGTTAGGGGAATATTTAAAACAAATGTTTAAACTGACACAAAGACAAACCAGCAGGGAAGAGAGGTTTGCCCTCCACTTTGTCAAATACAGGGAGGAAAATAGAGCTGAGCAACTCCGAGCTGTGCGTGTTCCCAATCCCCAGTGCAGTTCATGCATTTAAAGGCCTTACTTGCTAAAAACATAAAAGGCTCTGTCAATTCAAGCAATATTTTCCACTTCAATTAGTCATCCCAGAAAATTGTGAGTTTGTTGTCTTTTTGTCTCTGTTTAGCTTGAGCAAATCCAACTTTTCTCATTGTCTCTGCAGATTATGAAAAGCTTTGTTGATTATATCATCAAATTAAATCGAGTTAGTGTTCCTCTCAGAATATCACAGTAACAGGCTGTGCCTCAGGTGGAATTGTCCTTCCTTCTCTTTCTAAAACACTTTGCCTGCATCCACGTCACCTCTCCCCTTGCTAATAGTGTATAAAAATCACATAATCATTAATATTGGAGAATCATTAAGGGTGATAAAAGCAGTGCTGACTGCAATGATGTTGTGTTTCATGGTCAGTGCTTTTGGCAGACACTCCAGACCCACACGAGCTCGGCTGTGTTTCAGAACCCACCAGTTGATCTAGTGACTGTTTGACTCCATCTATTGCACTCTCAGAGATGGTTCCAGTTAGATGGTCGTTTCACAGGCCTGGGGGAATAAATGGATTTCTAGAGGCTGTTTCAACTGCCTCCATCCTTTCCCACAGCCCCTGCTTTTGATGCAGACAGCATCTGAAAGGCAGCAATCTGTAGTTGAGCAGTAAAGTCTTGGTCGGGTTTTTATTAAAGCAATGATGTGCTGGCTGGCTGAGAAGTGTCAAAACTGCAATCTTGTAACATCAACAAAATAAGGCAGGATCCTTTCTTACGGGAGAGGAATGCTGAGAGCAGAAATGAGCCCAGCATGAAATTGGTGGATCTGAGCCCTTCTGCTCTGGGGAAAAGGGGTGATGTACATCAGACAGGGTTGCTTTTTTTCCCCTTAATAAGCAAAGACCAAAGGCTGAAGGTTCATGACACACGATTCACCTTTGCCTTCCTCTCTCCTCCACAGTAGTTCCCCAACAGTGCATCCAGCTGGGTTTTCCTCTCTTAAGCAGAACTGGAATTGAAGTAACACTGAAGGTATTACAAAAGTGCCAGGCCAATCTGAGCATGCAATAAAAGGCTGGAGGCGCTCAGGGAATTTGGGATAGTAGTTTAAAGTCTGTTAGTGAGAAGAAGAGACTGATCTGAGCCAAACAGAAATAAGTCTCAGGAAAATCCCTGGCCATAACAGTGTGTGAGAGTCTTTGTGGTTCCGCTGGAAAGGGAGATGATAGGGATAGAGCCAGTAGGAGCAGCTTCTCCTGCAGCAACAAAACCTGAACCTCATCCAAGAGTCTTTGCTGCCAGAGATTCCAAAAGGTCTGACAGTCAGGGGGTGGGCAGGAATGTGGCTGCAGCTGAGCAGTGTGTGTGTGTGGGCCCAGCTCCCTGATGGTGATACAGAGGCAGCTTCACACCCGTGTCCCTGGTGTGTTACATCCACAGAGGGATGACTGATGCTGATTCCAAACTGGAGTCCTCCACGTGAGGATTTGTGTCTGCTGAGTTACCCAGGAATGTGGTGGCCTTTGTAATTAAAGCACGAAGGGGTTTGAGTCACTAAGTGCTTCATTCCCTTTGCTGTCCCATGCTAGGAATAATTTTAGGGAACCCGAACAGAAATAAAACTCTCGTGCTGAGGTGTTCCAAATGCAGGGTTGTCACATCTCTAATTTCATTTAATCCCAGCTGCTGTGAGGTTGGCTGCCTACACACCCTGCCTAGTTTTGCTGGCATGGCATTGTGCCTCACTGGGAGCTCTCCTTTAGTCCATTTGTGTAAGACAACGGTTGGCATGAAATTTTTTACATGAACAACATGGTTGATCCAAGTTCTTGGTTGGAATTTACTTCATCTGCATGTGTCCCATTGCCATCTGCTGGGGAATGGTGAGTGTGCTCACAGGGACTGTTCTGTGGGCCAGAGGAAGGAACCTGCCTCTAAAATCACCTGCCCTCTGCTCAAGGTTTATTGAGGTTGGTTTCTGGTCTCAGCCTCCAGGAGTGGCTGTGTTTTGTGGGACACCCTGGGCCATGGCATGGTGCAAAAATACTTTGTGCCCAGAAAACCAACATCAGGACAGAAGGGTCAAGGTCCTGCCTTGGATGCTCTTGCACAATAAAAGTGCAATTCTCTCACGTAGAAGAGGGTTGTGTTTGTAACTGGGTTGGAAAGAGGCCGAATTTAGGTTTACAGCTAAATAATGATTAGGGCTGGAATTGCCCAACCACTTTGGCCAAGACAAGACTGGAAACAAGGCCAAGGCTTGCAGTCATGACTGGTGTGGACCTTACCAAGTGTGGACCTTGAGCTGTTCCTTGGGGCAATTGGGCCTCTCCAATTTCGGGTGTCAGAGCTCACTAGTCCTGGTAGAAGATCTCAGCCTTGGCCATGGCCAGTCTGGATCCCATCCAGACATCCCTACTTTTGGGGCTGGAAGCTGCTGCCTGTCCCAGCTCTCACAGATGGATTTAGAGCCTAAAACAATCCACAAGTGGGGCTTCCTCACTGCTGTGTTTGTGATGCAGGAGGCCTTCGAGGAGCAACTGTGATCGATGCCTTAGATACCCTCTACATCATGGAGCTCGAGGAGGAATTCCAAGAAGCCAAGAAGTGGGTAGAGAAGAGTTTTGACTTGAATGTGGTGAGTCACTTGCTGGGAATGCCTGTCTGTGTCACCTAAACAGCCAGTTCTGATCACAGACTTCTCTAAGCATCATTTGGGGAGGGGAACCATGAAGTCTTTGGGGAAAGAAGCCACTCAACTGATTATTTTCTTTTTAAGGCCAAAGAGACTACAATGATTCACTGCCAGCCAGGGTTCACCAGATCAGACTCACCATGTCTTACTGAAAATAAGATTCAGTGTTTAATGGGTTTTGTGTTTTGGTCTGGGTTATAAAAACAGCTGTAATTATTAGACACTCTAAGGAAGTTTTGTTCATCAAAGAACAAGTTCTGTGTCCTCTCAATTAAATGTCTGCCTGCAATAAGACAAATTTTCTGTTTTAAATGCTGTAGATTAAGACTGAAACCACAATCTCCTTGTGTGGGCCCTTTGTTGGTGTGTCACTGGTGGGGCTGTGGCAACTTGGCAGCAGAGTGGGAGCAGAGTGAGCCAAGGTCTGGAAGGAAAGGCATCACCTTTAAAAGTGGCCAGAGGTGTTCCTCTCTGTGGCTTCTGGACCTTTCCTAGACACTTTTTGGAGCTGTGTTAGACATGCTGGGACTCTGGGTGCAGCACATGCCTTGCAGTGCTGTCAGCTGAAGGCTGCTGTCCCTTATCTATCCCTTATCTATCCCTTGCCATAGCTCTGAATGTTGTCCTCTGAGCCAGCTCTTGCTTTTGTCATGGCCCAGCTAATGGCATCTCATCAATGGCACACAGAGAATGGTAAAAGCAAAGTGCAGCTCCAACTTTTATTTGTTTAATGCCAGTCTAGTTGTTGTGAAAAATGCTTCTCCCATGGGAACAATGCCTGCAGCTGCCTTTCTAGAAAAGGATCATTTGGGAGGGCACGACTGGCACTCATAGATTCATAAAAGGCAAACCACATCTGATAAATTTGGTGAATGCTCTCAGTATGTTCCTGAATCGATAAACAAGGGACAAAATCAACTGGGAGATAATTTATCTGGATTTCATAAAAGCTTTTAATCTTGGTCTGCAGAATAGATTGATCTGTAAAGACAAGAATGAATGCTATGGATTGATCGGTGGAGTCAGGGAGCACAGAGGAGAGAGACAAGGAGGGAAATTAATTAAATATGGGCTCTGTACAAGGAGCTCTAATAGTCCAGAAAAGCAAGATGGGACTCCAAGGCCCACGAGCTCTGTTAGAAAGTGGGTGCCATGATCTGTCTCTTGCAATTTCACTCATCATCTCCAGGAAACACTTGCTGTGATTTGTGACCTGCAGGTATTTCCAAAGGCCCGGGTAGTGCAGAGGTTCAAGTGCCCCTTTGCTCACTCAAAGTGCTGTGTTGGTGGAAGATCTTCCTGGTTTTTGGCTTTGTGCATTTGTGTGAGGGTAGGAATCGTTTATGGTGCAGATTCAATAGCCAGGAGCAGGTATTTTTTATTGAATGCAATGGTTTTGACATTTACTGATGATCAGCTGAGTTGGTAATGCAGGACTTGTTCCAGGTGAGTGGGTTCTTGAGGGATTCAGTGAACCACATCCACATGTGTCTGCTGTGTGGGGTGTGGGGCACACGGACACCACCCAGCCTGTCTGCCCTTTAATGTGGCTGGGACAGCTCCTCTGACAGGCTCTGATCCTCTCTCAGCCTGCACACAGGTGAGTCCTTGAATGACAGAAAATATCTAATATCTAATTCCTAAAACAGGAATTGCATATTTTATGCAGGGAGCTCTTCACGAGAAAATGGAGAAAGTAATTTTTTTCCATGGGGCTGCACAGTTTTCTCTTTAAATAAAACATTACAAGAGGCAAGTTTTTACCCCAAACTAACAGCTCCTTGCAAGGCCTGACCTAAGACAGGGCTGGCTGGACAACACATCTGCCCTGACTGATTTAGGGGCTGTGACAAACGGGGCAGTTTGGGTGTTTCCCTTCCCTTCAGGCTCCACCTGTCGCTGTGGAGCAAATAAAGCGCTGTGAGATTTTAGGCAAAAAGCTGTGCTACGCTGTGGGTGAGGACTGGGAGACTGAGAGACCTGCCTACAATCTGTTCTCCTTGGCTGCCTGTGCAGACTTTGCAGTCAAGTGTTTCCTTCTGTCTTTTCAGAACGGAGAAGCGTCGCTGTTCGAGGTGAACATCCGCTACATCGGAGGGCTGCTGGCCACGTACTACTTGACTGGAGAAGAGGTTTGTTTCAGCAGCTCTTAGTGCCTCATACAGTCCCCCCGTAAAGAACTGAAAGGGTTCTCGGCAGCTTTTCTCTGAGCATCAGATAATCCCCTCCATAACAAAAGGCTAAACCTACCGTTTTTGTGAATATGGAAATGCCACTAATGTTCTTTTAATTAAGCCTCGCATAATTACCTTACAGCACACCGTGCATGGCTCATTTGCAAAGATCTTTTCTCCTGTGGGCAATTCTAGCAAGACGTGTTTTCAGTTGGACACGTTGCTCCCCAGGGAAATGCCATTTTGGGGATCTTGTCGTTGTACTTGTTCCTTTCTATTCTAAACTGTAGGTAAGATTTCATCAAACATCATCCCAGATTCTGCCTCAGGGCTAAGGAGGGCAACTGATAGAGGGGCAGGTGCTCCAGACTCTGCCTGGACAGTCTCTCTGCAGCAGTAGTTAAGATGAATTCCCCTGGGATACAGGGAAGGAGGGTGGCAAACTGCCAGGGCAGTACCTAGAACACCTTCTGGTGAAATCTGTCCCTGCCTATGGCAGCAGGGTTGGAGTGAGATGATCTTTAAGGTCCCTTCCAACCCAAACCATTCTGGGATTCTATGATTCTGTCCTGCCAGCTCCTGTGACAAAGTGATACAGCTCCACCAAATGTCCCCTTGCCAGGCAGGTGTGGGCTGGGTGTCACAGCTCCTGCTGCAGCAGCCTTTTTGGATGCTCCATCCCCCTGGAGCCCTGGATGAAGCAGGAGGCTCTCACTTCCACTTCCCTTCTTTCTCTCCAGCCTGGCAGAGACCAGGGTTTAATGCCATAATCTGTTTTATTCTGTGGCTGGACTGGAATTTTACAGCTGGCTGTAGTGAGATGAAGAGATTATTCCTTTGCCCTGCAAGTCTCTGCTGAGCAGAAACTCTGATTCAAGGGGGAGTTTAGTGCCTGAAGGAACTGGAGGCCTGGCCCTAAATGAGAGCTCAGCTCTCATGGCAGACACTGACCATGGCTGGTGCTGCTCACCAGAGCAGGGTGGGATGGCTCCTCACTGCACAGTGACACCATTGATCTGAGGAGCCACAGGAGCAGCTCTGTTACTTCAGATACATTTTAAATGAGTTCCAGAAATGACTTCTCTCAGTGATTTCCCTCCAGGGAGAACTCTCAAAGACTCAGTGCACCGACTCAGAGTCTGTCTCAGTGACAACTTCAACAGGTTTCAGATCAACAGAGCAAAAAGAAACCACATTAAACCATAAAACTCCAGCAGTGACCTCTTGAAGTCCAGTCAGCAGCAATGCTCAGCAGCTGGGGCAGTGCCTGTCATTTACCCAGTCAGTGTCACCAGGCTGAAAGGCAAAAATCAAGTCCCTGTCTCTTGCTTTCCCTTCTTAACAAACCCCTTTTTTCCTTTTGAGTGTATCAAAGGTCTGCAAGCCCACAGGAGAGCTCAGGTTTCCTCAGTGCTGTATTTTTAGAGCAATAAATTCCCACCTCCTGAGAACTACCACGACAGGGCTGGAGGTAAAAGGCTTGTGCTTTATCTCCTAAGTCACTTACAGGCTTCCCTTGATCAGGACTAATCTCTGGAGCAAAGATTAGTACTTGTATCAGTTTGTCCCAAAATAATTGTGGATGGTTGTTCTGTTCTGCAAGCCACCATAAGCTGTAATTTGACTTGAAGGCCCCAAACTGAGGCATTGCAAATGGAAAAGGAGCAGCTGAGCCATGAAACCATGAATCCTTCTTGGGAAAGACTTGCAAGTAAAAGATTATTCTTTGGAAATCATGATTTTGACAACAGGAGACGACACAAGCTGGGCAAACCCATGTTGTAAATCTAACAGTGCTTCACCCTAGAAAGACTTCTTTTGATTTTAATTGAGTCATTTCAGCTCTGCCACCCTGGGAATGGGAAGGATTTGTCTCCAGAGAGTACCCTTTGGATCAGGAATTTGCTGCTGAGGTGTTGTGAGCTCTGGCTGCTCTCACCCAGGCTGAGGGTTTGGCAGGGGACTGGGCACTGGCTTAGTGTAGATTTTAGAGGACATTCAGAGAGATACCAAAGCTCATTGTGACTCTTGGTTCAGATCTGTCGTGCAGTGGAACCAGGGCAGCAACACACCTGAAACAGGGGATTCTTGCAGTGCAGCACTTGCAGTTTTTTATAATGGTGTGTTTGGAAAAGCGGATTTGAAAGAATCCTGTGTGACTCATATTCACAAGGAGCCCATCAAATATTTATCTTCTCTTCTTCTTTTAACAGGTGTTCAAGAGTAAAGCTCTGGAACTTGGAGAGAAACTTTTGCCAGCTTTTAACACCCCCACTGGAATCCCACGTGGAGTCATAAATCTGGGCAGGCAAGACACACATCCTTACAAACATGTCCTTTTAGTGCTGGGTGTTTGTGAAAGACCAGGACTCGAGCAGGAACAGCAGCAGTTCCTCAGAGGTGCCCCCTTCTAGTGCAGATTCTTCGAGGTCATTTCTTTTGCCAACTCAAACCCGAGAGGTGCCTTGGCAGAGATTGCAGGTGACTCAAGTCAAACCCAGCTGTGTTTTATTAATTTTGAGCTGTCCACAGTTTCTTCCTCTACCTCTTGGCAGGGCTCCCTGCTGCAAAAGCATTTTCCTCACTCTCATTTTCTTTGAGAGGTTATTTTGTAGTCTGCACGTAGCACGGATTTTTGCAGTGTGCCCAACTAGATGCATGTGAATTTATCCAGGCTCCATGCTTGGAAAAAGTGGGAAGGGGAGTGGGTGGCACTGGCTGACTGTTTTGCTGCTGGAAAGTGAGGAGAACACAGATCCCCTGTGAACAGCACTCAGCCAGGTGAGTCCTTCCCTCAGAGCCCCAGCATTTCATGTCAGGGAGGTGATGTTCTCATGCCAGAGGGGAGCACTGAAGCAGCCCAGTTAAATACCTGCTGAAGGTTTGTCAGCAGAGACACAGCTGGGGGCTGCACTCCACTTCTTGCTGGCAGACAGTGCTCCTTGCCAGTAAGGGCTGATTTGCTGGTTTTGATGCCTCCCAACAAATCCCCTGGGTAAGAGCTGCGTGAGGGCTGAGACAGAGACAGCAGGAAATGTGGGTTAACAAAAGCCTTTCATCCTCACCTCTTGCAAAACTCGGAGCAGCAGCCATGAAAGTCATTATTCATCTCTTAGCCCAAATCCCCTCTTTGGCTCTGCAAAGCACAAGGCTTCCAAATATTTGGCTTGCACTGCTCTGTTGCTCAAATATCACTGTCACCCTTCGTTTGTCTTGTGTGCTGTGATCCCGGTGAAAATTTGAGCCACCACCACGACTATAATTGTCTCTTTTTACAGAAGAGACATCCTGCTTCCTCTGTGGCTGATAAAGACTCGGCATAGACTAACCTTTCACAGAAATGCCAAACCCTCCCCTGCCCTTTGTGAAGGCAATTGAAACTGCCTCTGTCTGCCTAGACATTCCCAAAATGTTTTGCTGATGACCTTGACTAAGAGCAAAGAAAATCAACATAACATTGAGCCCACATCCAGAACCCATATTACTGCCTGGAGCTTAAGAGCCATGAAACTGAGGGTTGGAGTATCAATTGATTTAGGAGCAGGGATGAAGCTGTTTCCATAGTCTGACTGCTGCAGGAACATGATGAGCAGCCAAAGGCTGTAAGCCCAAAGGGGAAGGGATTTACTCGGTGTGAGAGAGGGTGTGAAAGCAGAGGAGATGGAAGTGATGCTGTGAGAGCACACTGACAGGTCAGGGCCAAAACAAAGCCCAGAGTAGTTTTGCAAGAAGGAATTCTCTCTCCGATTCTACTTTTGTTAATTCCAGAGAGACCTCACCATCCCCAAAGGAGGACAGTCTTGCAGCATGGGTGACATTCAGAAATTTGAAACAAAAAAACCCCTGGCATTAAGTCAATTCTGCACATACATTTTTGAGGGCCCAAGCACAAAGACAGCCACCTCCCCAGCTCTTCCATAGCCAACTGGCTTTATCTCTTGCTATCACCTCACACCACCATTTCCTCTTGTGTCCCCTCTCCGCTGATGTGCTTCCCTGTGTCTGCCTGTTTTCCACAGGCACTGTATCATATCTCACACAGGCTTGTTTTCCATCCTGCTGCTCCAACTGCCACGTTGTCTGCCAGGTCCTGGAGTACTTTGTCTTCTCCAGCTGCTGCTCTGTGTGCTGCCCTGTGATATCTCTCCTCATCCCTCCTGTGCTGTATCCCTGGCCCCTGCTTTCCTTCATATCTCCCCTAAACCCTCCAAACCTCCAGATTTTTCCTCATCATCCTCTCCTGGCCTCTGTCTTGACTTGGCACTGGTTTGCTGCCTTGGTTCTCCATGGAGGAAGATGATACACATTTCAGTCCATGCACACACTAGACAGTGTTTAAGGGACACCCACTTACGTGGGGGAGAAAGAGAGCTCTGGGCATGTTCTTTTCTCTTGAAGGCCAAGGTCCTTTAAACAGTAGCTTCCTCTGAAATGTTACAAAACAGAGCAGCTGTAAAGACCCAGTTTGTCCAGTCTGTAATGCTGAAAAAATGTTTTCCTCCCAGGGGTCGTTCCAGGCTGCTCTTTAACCCAGGGACACGGTGCAGACAGACTCTGTTTCCTCCAGACCCCCATTCCATGAGTTTTGCTGTGACTTTTAACCCAAGGCTCGGGCTCCCAGCAGCACATTCTGTGCAGGCAGTGCCTGGCCGTGTTTTTGGGAGGGCAGTTCCCTGGGAGAGGGTTGTGCCAGCCCTGTGACCCCACATAGCTGCTGTCACAACAAACACAGCCCCATCTGGCTGCTTCCAGCTCGGAAGGCAGTTTCTGTTTGTGAGATCATATTTGTTACAACGTCCCTCCAGTGCAGTAAATAAAGCAAAAGTAATTGACTCTTTATAGGTATGAGGACACGGTGGGGCTGTTCAGCTCACCCAGCCCAGAGCAGCTGCCAGGACCAGCAGATGTGGCCACTGTGGATATTAATTCCACATTCACCTGGTCAGACTGTGGGACCTTTCTCCCTGCACAGGGACGTTGCTGCCATAAACCCTCGATGTTATTGGGGTGCCCGTTTGAGCTGCACTCGGTGTTTTCAAATGAAAAGTGGTGCTGCAGCCTCCTGACATTTTGCAGGGCAGGCTGACGTTTGGCAGTGACTGAGCAATTTGAAACAGCGTGAACATATTGCTTATCTAATGGCTCTTTTTGTCTGGAGGCGAAACAAACAGCTCTGGACCTGCAATGGTTTTCCGTATATCACATGGAGGAAAACTTCTTTTTTTTTTTCCCCTCCTCAGAAGGATCATTAGTTTTCGCCTCCTGTAAACAACAAACCCTTTTCTTCTCCCAGCCAAGCTTCCAGGCGCCATCTAGTGTCACCCCCACCCCCATCCCTGGAAACCTGTCACCTCCTCGGGATTAACTGCAGAGGGATGGAAAATCAAAGCCATGTCATTTCTGAGATGGCTCAGCCACACTTCCCTGGGCCAGCACCAGCACAGGCTGGTTTGGGACCGGGGCTTGAGCTCCTTACACATATAATCCCATATCCTTAAGGACATTCCCATGTCTGTGCCTTTGGAGGGGCACAGAGCTGTGATCTCTAGCACTGGGATATAAGAAGTGATTGAATATAAAAGCAAATCCATGTCCTTTGGTTGGTTTTCTTAAGATTTGAGGGAGAAGTGTTGCCCTCCACCCCCAGAATCGACTTTGTTTCAGTGCTGATCTCTGTCTTTGCATGGATTTGGCAGGTGAGGGAAGTCAAACAGAGGGATCCCAGTACATCACACACAGGGGCGGAGGCACTTTATATAACCAGTTTCTTCACACAGTGTCTGCCACCTTCTGTAGTGTTCTCCTGCCCTCCTGCTCTTGCAGAGTAGGAGAGATGAGCACCTCAGAGTCAGATTTGCCCTGTAAAGATTCCCCCTGGCCAGTGGCACCTTTCCCCTGTCCCTGATGTCACCGTGTGCTTTATCCCCCTGCGAGCAAGACAAGCTGGGAATGTCAGTGAGACAATGTCACAGAGACTGTGAGGGTTTGTTGAAACAAGGTGCTTAGGAACAGCCTGGATTCTCCATAAAATACCAGCTTTGTTGGTTTTGTGGGACATTTGAGCTGTGAGAGTTTAGCCCAGACTCCTGACACAGATGTGTTTTAATCCAAAATGTCTCGTGTAGGGCAGGGTGTCAGTGTTCTCCCACAGTTTGCTTTTAGCTGATCTGTTTGGGAGGGATTCCTCTCCCACAAAAAATGTGGTTTCCTAGTATGTGTGTTAGCCCAATTCCATACAATCCTCTGCAAAGCTACTGCTCCATCCCACTAGAACTGTTGCTTGTGAGAGTCCTAAAAATCTGTGTGTGTCCTTTCCATGGCCCCTGTTGGGGTCTGCTGTGACCTGTTGAGACCTGGTGTGCAGCACATGCACTTACAAAGGCAGATCTGCACTGGGGCAGGGGGAATCTCAGGCTTTGGCTCTGTTTTTCTGGCAGTGAAAGCTCCCTTTTCTCTCCTTGCAGTGGCATGAGTTGGAGCTGGGGTTGGGCATCAGCTGGAAGCAGCATCTTGGCAGAGTTTGGCACCTTGCACTTAGAATTCCTGCACCTCTCCGAGCTCTCTGGCAACCCGGTGTTTGCAGAAAAGGCAAGTAACTTCCCAGCTTGGTCTTTAGTGAATTGATCTCTTCATACTCCTGGGATGTTCTTCCCCACGTGTGTGAAGTTGTAGCAATTTTACTCAGACAAGGACACTGCCAAAATTAAACCATCAGTGGGATGCAGACTGCACAGGGAATTGTTAATCCTGCTATCCCAACAGCAGTGCCTTGTACTTGCAGAGCTTTTTTGCTCTGAACAGGCATTAAATGTTGTGCTCCAGCCAGCAAGATTTCCACAGAGGTTATTATGTGTAGGAAAGGCCTGACAGTCAACATGCTGCATCCTTTTGTGTAACTGTAACTGAAAATCTGTTAATATTGTACATTACCTTGTGCTTTTTTTATTCCACTACTGATCTTGTAGTGCATGTGAGAACATCTTAATAAATGCCAGCAACTCAAAGTCCCAGAAACTCATCAGCTTTCACTGCACATCCCTCAGGAACCAGCTTTGAGGGAGACAAATTGTTCCACTTGGAATCCCAACTGCCCCCATGAGCCCCAGGGGGAATAGGGATTGTCTGGAGTCCCACAGGAGGGGGAAAACAAACAGTGGTTACAGGATTGCCAAAAAAAGCTCAGAATGGTGCTTTTCCAGGGTGTGTCCCGTGCAGGTCTGTCAGCTGTGAAACAAGGAGAGAATCTGAAGAAGAGACAGGAAGAAAGGGGCAAGAAACTGTGAGAGCAAAGTGGAAATTAGGATGGAGTGTGTGGGAAGCAGTGAGGGTGAGGTGGGCAAGAGGAATGTCACAGAAGGGGGAGCAGGGGAAAAAGAAGCCCAGGAAACTCTGTAGGGAGGATAAAGAGAGATTGATGATTTGAAATAAAAAAACAAGGTAGAGATTCCTGAGGACAGGGATAGTGACAAATTTCTCAGAGAGGGAGGGAGCTGAGAAAGGGAACAATGGTCTGGAAAGAAAATGTGTGAGAAGAGAAAGAAGGGAGAGGGGTTGTGTGGGGAGAGATGAGCACTGAAAACACAAGGGGAAAGAGATGCCCTGCTAAAAACTAGAATTGCATCTACATTCCAGGCTCAAACTGTGGCATTTTGAGCCAGGGTCAAACCTCTGTCCCCAGCCTAATATGTTTTCCTCCTAAGCCCATGGAGGGAAAAGGGCAAAACCTTCCTAATGGACTCCCTTGAGCTGAGCATGCCTGATGTGTGCACAGAAAATATATCACATCCATCCTGATGCCCTCTGAGAGGAAAAATGTAGGATGATGTGGGCTCAAACAGCCCATCCTGTGGGAAATCACTTTGGAGGAACCAATCAACTCATTAACTCGCAGCTTGGGGCTTGTGTGATTTTAGGAAGGATAAAGTCCATCTGTGTCTTTCATTCAAACTTGTCATTAATATGCTGGGCTCCTAAACTTCAGTAAATATTAAGCAGCCTGATGACTTCCTTGGAAGCACTGACTTAAGTCTGTAGCCAGCTTTGGGCGTACAAATTATCTAATTTTATAAAAGGTTTAGAGTGTATTAGCTGCTCTGTAGGTTATAATAGAATATTTATGCTGCACAGCATTTAACTTGGTCCCTTATGGGAAAGGCCTATTGGATTTAATGGGTGTGAAACCAAGGGATGGTTTAGAGAGTAAGTGAGGCTGTTCTGGGGTGTTTAAGGAGCTGCCTGTTGTTGGAATTAAAGGCCTCAATTCATCATGTTAAGTGACCACACAGTGAATTTAAGTACTGTGTGAGTCACTCATCCCTGCCACTCCTTTCCCTTTGGATCATGGAAAAAATCACCCTCTGCATCTCTCACATTTCACATTCCCACCCAGATCCCAAATCATAAAAGCATGGAATGGTTGGGGTTGAAAGGGACTGGAAAGACCATCCAGTTCCAACCCCCTGCCATGGGCAGGGACACCTCCCACTATCCCAGGCTGCTCCAACCTGCCCCTAAACACTTCCAGGGATGGGGGAGCCACAGCTTCTCTGGGCACCCTGTGCCAGGGCCTCCCCACCCTCACAATAAAGAATTTATTTCTAATATTTAATCTAAACCTGACCTCCCTCAGCTTAATGCTGCTCCTTAAGCTCTTCCTGCTGAGGAGTCCAGCCTGGCAGCATCTCCATCCCAGAGCTCTCACCAGAGAGCCATGTCACAGGGCTGTGCCTATTCCTGGCATTCCAGGCTGCTGTGCTTGTTCAGGAGGGCTCAGCAGTGAGGAATCAGAGCCCTCAGTGACAGTGCAAACCTCTGTCAGCAGAGCAGTAACACCATTCTGTCTCTCATCTCTCTTAGGTGATGAACATCCGCAGAGTCCTCAACAGAGTGGAGAAGCCCCAGGGCCTCTATCCCAACTTCCTGAGCCCAGTGACAGGGAACTGGGTGCAGCGTAGGTATCTCTCTGTGTTCAGCCCTGCCTGGAGCATTTCAGCCTTTCCATTTTTCTTTAGGAAGCAATAGCAACTGTCAGAGCAGCAAACCAAGAAAATGTCTTGTCAGGCAGCCTGTTATACATGTGATTGGATAATACAGCCCGGATTGTGAGATGCAATATAGTAATTGTACACTTACTCCATCAGCCTTGTTTCCAGCTGAGTGTCTCACCTCCAGAGAGAATTAGGGCCTTTCTTGCACAGGGGAGGATAATGGTACATGGTCCATCACACAGATATTAGGAATCAGCACATCTCTTTAAGACCTCATCCTGCAGTCAGCACAGAGCCCACGGACCTGCTTGGGAGCTGCACGGACAGGCTGAGCAGTGGCACTGGGAGATTTACCTCTGGAATGTGCTGCTGCAAGTAAGGAACCACCTGGAGAGGCAGAGGGCTTGTAAGAGTCTTGGATCCCTCTCAGATGTAGGGATGCATTCTCCTGTGTGCATTCATGTTCCTGTTACCATGGTACCTCTGCGTAGTGTGATTTGGTGCAAGGGGGATGAGACAAGAACGTTTTCTTTTCTCTTGTTGAGAACCCAGCACTGGGCATTAAGTAGATTCTGCTCTGGTATGAAAGGGGAGCAATAACCAGGAAAGGGCTCGGAAAGGACAAGGAAATATTAGAAGCAGGGTACCCAGGGAAAGGTCATTTACTTTCCTTCTTTACACACACAGCTCCTTCCTTACCCAGACAAGAGACTGCACCCACTTCTTGGGTCACCCAAGGGCAGAATCTTGCCCTCTGGTAGGAACAGGAGATGCTATTTCTGCAGCTCTGCCCCAGATCTCTGACCTCAACCTTCTGCTCTGTTATTGATCTGCTTGTTTTGGTTGCTGGATTTCATGTTCCTCTGTCAAAGGAAAGAAGAGTCTCTTTTTGCAGAAGCTGTGTTGAACCTGTCAGTGGATTATTTATTGTCTAGGCAGGTTGCTTTGAGTCCTTGCTAGACCTGGTGTCCCCAGGTTTTGTTCAGCTGGATCCCTCCAGACCTTTCCAACTGTATTAATGGCTCTGGTGGTACCTGACAGGCAGTTGTGTGGCTGAGGCAGGGACAGAGCTCTGGCTCTGAGCAATCCCTGACCTTTCAGGGCCACATCATCACCTCTAATGATAACTGACAGGGCTGGGCTGGAAAGGTGTCCCAACAAAGTGTCTTGGGTGGTCACAGTTACCCCAGTAAACCAGAGCTGTCCTTTGGTGTCGTGAAGAAAGAAAACAGGTTTCTGTTCATCCCATTAACTGATCCTGAGAGTTACCCCACCCCTCTGTAAGCAGTTCAGCTTCTCCTCTACATTTGTCTCTGCAGAATTGTTGTTACATGTTCCACTTGAAAAGCTGATCTCCCATGTCCTGCTGCACCCTGAGATCCCATTTCCTTTAGGTTATTCCTAATGGCAGCTCCACATTCCACACTACACATTGTACCAGACACCAGCATTAGTTCTGCCTGTTCAGTGGTGCTGAGAGGAGGAATGCCTGGCTCTTGCCATAACTGATGGTTACAGAATCCTTGGGAAGCTGAGGAGCTGTTCTCTTAGCCCAGATGGGGACAATACTCAGCTGGATACCCAGCACTCATCTCCTCTGCCACTGATTTAATTCTATTTTATGTCTGCAGATTTCACTTCATTGTCCTGACCTGCTCCCACCCCTTGCTGACGTAAAGAGGGGCCTGTTGCTGCTTTTCAGAGCATATTAAAAGTAGCCTCTGATTACTTGTTCTGGGATAGGCAGATTTATGCCAAAGCCTGGAAATAACCTGACTCCCAGACAGACTTTCAGACCATGGCACAGGCTGTTGCTCATCATATGGCCTTGCAATCTCAATCCATATTCCAGGGAGGGAAAAGACTGATCAGCTCCTTCTGCATCTCCAATGCTGCTGGTGAGAAATAGATGAGGACCAAAGCAGGGAGGCAGCTGCAGCCTGTTCCCTGGAGGTGCCAGGCTCTCATTTTCTCTCTTGCCATTAAAGCTCTTTGAAGGAAGCTGTTTTTCCTTGAAATTGCTGTGATTTTCTTAAAAGGTGTATCTTTGACCTGGCTGGATGAGCAGATCTTCTAAATGAAGAGGCTGTACCTCTTCTGAGTGCAGTTGTTACCTTTAGAAAATTAAAGCCCAGTCCCCTGCTGAAAGAGGAGATTTGTTTATGCAGAGTGCCTGGGAGGCAAACGCTGGCAAAGCTGATGCCATATGGAAAGCAATTATGTACCAGAGCTCCTGCTTTGGTGATTTTATGAATGACACACTTAGGATCACAGAGCTGCTCTTTAAAGACAGGCTGTGCAGGCGGTGTTTGCAAATAGTCTGTCCCTTTTTTTCCCCCCCACTGAATTCATGTGTCTAATCTCATTGTTTTGCTATGGATTATTCCGTGGATCATTGGACACAGCGTATCAGGGATGTTTGCTCTTCAGGTCAGGAAAATGCATGGCTGTTGATTTCTTCTGCTGGTAGGGTTTAGCATTTAGAATGAGCCTCAGGACTTTATGTCTGTACACAGCAAAGGAATAAAAAAAACTCTGAACATTTAAGTCCAAACACCTGCTGCATCTGCTTCCCTTGGAAATGAGGATGGTGCAGACCCAGGGGTGGACACTGTTAATTAACAGGGATTGCTCAGTCCACGCTGGGTAATTTGTCTTGCTCTCCTAAAAAGAAGAGCGTTTGACTGTTTAAAGAGTGAGCACTGCTCTTCCCCCTGTGGTACAGTTTAAAGCCATAAATCCACCCAGCAGTTCCCCCTGGGCACAAACCTGCAGCTGTCATGCCCATTTCACACTGCAATCCTTCAGCATCCTCCTGTAAGGTCAGAGCAGGGTGTTCTCTGAGCAGATAGCCTTGGAAATCTGATTTCTGCACAGGAAAATATTCACTGCACATCCTTGTACCTGACTTTATCATTTTAATATGCCAGCAACCCCAGCCTTCCCCAGGGCACGGAGTCCCACCGTGAGCCAGGAATACAAATGGCACAATGGAAAAGTCCCTCCAGCAGCCCCTTGCTGACAGTTCTGTGGGATCCAACACACATCCTCCCTCTCCTGAGGCAGGGAGACAGCTCCCAGGGGCTTCATACAGCTGAAGATCTATCAGTACCCACCACTGCTCTTGGTTTATGAGGGTGGGATTTATGATGATCGCTTCATAAACAGGAAGCATCTTCACGTTGCAGTGTAAATAACTTGTAAAATAAGACCTCTGAATGCTTTTGGTAAGGGTTATTAATGCTCTGTAAAATGACAGGGCATTTTTCTCCTGATTGCACTTTCCACCTTTCTTCCTCTTTGAAAAAGAAATGCTGCAAGCTCTCCCCAGGAAACTGGGAAGAGGAAGGAGAGAACAAGGGCATTAAATAGGACGTGGTTGTTTCCCCTTTGTAAAGCAGCTGCTCATTGTATGTCTTGAACCTGAGGTTCTTTTCTGGCTTTCCCACTACAGACCACGTCTCCATCGGGGGGCTTGGGGACAGCTTTTATGAATATCTCATCAAATCTTGGCTGATGTCAGACAAGAAAGACTCTGAAGCTAAAAAGATGTACGACGATGCACTGGAGGTAAGGAGCAGGTTACTGCTCTGTATTTTTTATGGGTTCATCAGATTATTTCAGATCTTCAGAATCTCTTAGATCTTTGGGTTTCCTTGGTGTTCACTCCTGTCTCTCGAAACACTTAGTGAGTAAGTTTTACTTACTGTCCACTAAGTATCTTGAAATCCTGATTTTCATCCCCTTTAGGCAATAGAAAAGCATTTGGTCAAAAAGTCTGCTGGAGGATTGACCTACATCGCTGAATGGAGGGGTGGCATCTTGGAGCACAAAATGGGCCACTTGGCTTGTTTCTCTGGGGGCATGATTGCACTTGGAGCTGAACATGCTGGAGACCAGAGGAGGCAGAGACACATGGACCTGGCTGCAGAAATAACAAACACATGTCACGAGTCTTATGCACGCTCAGGTAAACCTGGGGACTGCCTGGGAAATGTTAGTGAGGCACCACCTGCAGCCTCAGGAGACTCGTGTTTGTGTGGCACAGGTTTGCAGTGGGGTGGTTTGTGCTTCAGCAGCATCTGCATCCCTGTGTGTGGTTTTCACTTGGCTTTTCTGGGCTGTCTGGAGGAGACAGCAGGATGTTTTACACAGCAGGCAGCTGGAGCAGAGGGACAGGCAGATGTGAGCTCCTGTGGCAGAGCTGGGAAATGAACCCAGGGCTGAATCCTCATCCTGCCTCCCAGTTACAGAACCAGCCTTCTCCCAACAGGACTGTAGTTTGAGTCTGTCCTTTCACATCCCTTTGCAGACAAGAAGGGAAGATTAACAGAGATTAATTGCAAAGTGTCCCACTCTATGGAGCAGAGCAGCTGAGAAGCCCAACAGGGGAGTGTTGCAGACCTGCAGCTGCTGGTAGGAACCAAAAAAATGAAGTTACTCAGCCTCTCCCAGCTGTCTGAGCAGAGGCTGAGTGAGTCTTAATTTCACTAGTTCAGTAAAATTTGTTTCAGCACGCAGTGCTTATCAGTGGTTTGGGAGAGCAATGACTGGTGATGAATGAGGGACTGGGTTAGTTCTCAGCCTGCAGGACATCACTCCTTGCTTTGGACACCACTCCTTTCTTTGTAGGCATCTCTGCAGCTCCTGGGAGGCTGCAGGCAGCCAGGCAGCTTTCCAGGACCTTGTCAGGTCTGTCTCCATTAACTGCTTCCAAATATTGCTTCACACCTTCCCCACATCACCAAGCCCATATTGGCAGTGGGTGTCCAGCATGTTTGCCCAATAAACTCCCAGCTAACACAAAATGATGTTTGCAGATAACTCTTTCCCCAGCCCTCCAGCACTTACAGAACTAAAACAAGCCACCCAGACTAACAACCCTGTGGTGGTGAGTGCCTGGAGCCAATTTTCACCTTCAGCAATGTCCATCAGCACAGAAAGGACAGCAGCAAGCTGCTCACACTGTTTCAGTGCTGGAATTTCAGCAGGCTCAGTGTTCAGCAGGGAATGTGTGTGCCTGTCACCCTGCCTCAGCAAACAGGCCAACTAGGGAGTGCTGTCAGATCCACACACACACAGGAGAGCCCAGGGGAGGTCTGCACAATAATCAGAGAAAGAAAATGACTCCTTGACACAGCCTTGTGGTAGACACAGCAAGAGAAACCTCGTGGCATGATTGTGGAATCATGGAATGGTTTGGGTGGGAAGGGACCTTAACCCCCATCTCATTTTCCCAGGTTGCTCCAAACCCTGTCCAGCCTGGCCTTAGACACTTCCAAGGATGGGGCAGCCACAGCTTCCCTGGGCAACCTCAAGCAACCCCTATGCTCAGTTTCCCTGTTTTTCAACAGGTTGGTGTTGAAAGTAGGGACCTAGTGCTACCCAATGCCTATAGGACTGGGATTCTTATGTAAGGGACACTCAAAAAGACCAAGGTATTCCTAATGTTTTATTTATAAAACACCAGTGATATTAGTTAAGCCTTCCCCATCATCCCCATGTCTTCTTTCCAAAGAAGCTACAAGCAGACCAGGAGAAAAGGCTCATCCAACCTCGTGCAAGTTAAATGTTGGCAGCCTGAGCAACACAAAAGCCCCTGGATGGTCTCTTTACTTGTTCTCTCCTCCTGCATGTGTGTGGTTTTGTGCAGATACCAAACTGGGCCCCGAAGCCTTTCGCTTTGATGCTGGGAGTGAAGCCATGGCAACCAGGCTGAGCGAGCGCTACTACATCCTGCGGCCCGAGGTGGTGGAGAGCTACATGTACCTGTGGAGGCTCACCCACAACCCCAAGTACAGGCAGTGGGGCTGGGAGGTGGTCAAGGTAAGCCTGGAGAACAGCTCTGCAGTAATAACCCCCTTACAGGTTGCTGGATTCTTCTGGAAGTCTCTCCCGCAGTCAATAAGGAGAGTTTAAGTTGTGGTAGACACTAAGGTGGATTAATGGAGGTGGTCAAGGCCAGGTTGGATGGGGCTGTGGGCAACCTGGTCTGGTGGAAGATGTCCCTGCCCATGCCAGGAGGGTGGAATTGAGTGATCTTTAAGGTCCCTTCCAACCCAAACCAGTCTGTGATTCTACATTAGCAATGGCTCAGGAATACACAAAATAGCTCAATTTAGTGTGGCATCTCCATTGATTTTGTGGATGTTTTCTTCTCCCTTTTGAGAGACAAACACAAACATCAGTCAATCAAGAGCAGTGGAGGTTTGTGAAGAGGAGTGCAGCAGCCAAACCTGCTATTAATGTAACAGCCCTCTGCAAAAAGGAGTCAAGCCTGTGTCTGACATCTGTGGAGTAGTTAACCAGTAACTACTGGTTTGTAGTTAGCCAGGGAAAATCAGCAAAGCTGCCTTTGTCCTTTGCTGTGTCTTCTCCCAGCCAGACAGTCCCTCACCCATTTCCAGCTCATGCAGAGCTGCCCCATGTCCTGGCAGGGGCTGTGCCAGTGGCAGAACTGCCATTTGTGTGCTGCCCTGGAAAAGAGACTCCACAAACAGCCTGAGCTGCCTCAGTAAATCTGGTTTTGCTGTTTGTGTAATGTCAAGGTCAATCAATCAACTAACTTGGGAGGCTGATGTTTCTCTTGCTATTTCATTAGAACTACCTTGATTCCCAGAGTCTGGAGTAATCACCAGGCTCTTCAGTGAGGGACAGAGCCTACGACAAACCTGGAATTTGATTTGTACAGCTGACCTGGAATGCAACTGATGATGATTAATGAGTTACTCCTGAGTGTTACTGAGGTTTCCTTTTCTTTCCCAGGCTCTGGAAAAATACTGTAGAGTAGAAGCTGGTTTTTCTGGCATCCGAGATGTTTACACCACAACTCCAACCCATGACAACATGCAACAGAGTTTTTTCCTCGCAGAGACTCTGAAGTAAGTCTGGTATCACAGAAGCCTTTTACAGTAGCATAATTTCTGCAGCACCAACACTCTTGTCTGCTTAATAAGTCTCTGATTGTAAAGGGGAAGTCTTCTCCTCTAGTGGAAGGTGTCCCTGCCCATTGCAGGGGGTTGAAATGAGATGAGCTTTAAGGTCTTTTCCAACCTAAACCTTTCTGTGGTTCTGTGAGGAAAACTGGGCAAGGATTTGGATGCTGCAAAGCTTTGGTGGTTCCTGCTGTAGGACCACTGCTGTCATTGGCAATCCCGAGGTTCCTGCTCCTGTGCTGGATTTAAAGGGCTCTGCTGTGATTTAGAGCTGCTCTAAGTGGGAAGGGTGGTGGTTCCCAGCAGGAGAGTGAGCCAGGGAGTCAGGAAATGTGTCACTATAAACCATGACAGCTGAGGGCAGTGGCAGCCCCATCACAGCCCTGCTGCTTGGGTGTGCTTGGAGTCCCAGCTGAGCTTCCTCTAACCTCCCTTTGTGTCCATGTCCTCACCCTGTGGCTCCAGGTACCTCTATCTTCTGTTCTCTGAAGATGATGTGCTGTCCCTGGACGACTGGGTGTTCAACACTGAGGCTCATCCCCTGCCAGTCAACCACACGAACTTTAAAGCAGCTGTGCAGCAGTGAGACCCTTGCCCAGCCCCTGCTTCTGTGGGTCACTGCTTCTCCTTTCCATTAAAGGAATTTGTGTTGTTCCTAAAATGGTATTTTGGGGCACTAGTCCAATTCCGGACAGTATTCTGCTGGGAAGATGAAACCATGACATAAGCACCTTCTTTTCCTCTGTGAGGAGCTCTATTAGCCTGATAATGAGATGTTTATTCTGGGCCATATTGTACACAGTTCATAGACATTCCTTTATACAGAGAATTTATATGAAATCCACTGATTTTGCTTTATAGTGGCCAAAGGACTGGAAGTTTGCCATAAAATAGACACACACACACACATCCTCCTTCTCTTTTTCTGTGTCATTTTTGCCTTTTATATGCTCTTGGATTGACCACCTTTCCAATGAACAGTTCTCAGTATGCTGTGCTTTCTGGTGGTGGGCTTTGGGGGCTCTTTAGGGAGGACAGGAGTACAAGGCAGGGGAGTTGTCCTTGGTGTGGGAAAGCAGCTGGAGTGGTTGGGAATGGATGAGGAGCCAAGGGAGAGCTCATGGGTTAGGATTAGAGAGAGGACAGGGAGAAGTGACATTACAGTGGGTGTCTGCTGTAGGCACCTGACCAGGGAGCACAAGAGGGTCTGACCCTCCATGGACAGGCAGGAGCAGCATCCAGTTGGAATTTGCAGACCCTGATCCTCATGGGGAGTTTCAACCACCTTGATACTGCTGTAAGGACAACACAGCAGGAAATGAGCAATCCAGGAGGTTCCTTGAGTGGATTGATGATAAATTCCACCCACAAGTGACAGAGGAGCCAACAAAGAGGGGCTCTGCTGACCTCACACCAACCAGGGGCTCACTGGGGAAGTGAAGGTCAAAGGCAGCTCTGGTTGCAGTGACCATGAAATGATGAGTTCAGCATCCTGAGGGCAGGAAGGAGGGTAAAAAGCAAGCTCAGCCCTGGGCTTCAGGAGAGCAGACTCTGGTCTCTTCAAGGATCTGCTTGGAAGAGTCTTGTGGGATCAGACCTAGAGGGAAGAGGGGCCTGAGAAAGCCAGTGAATATTCAAGATTCATGTCCTCCAAGCTCAAGAGAGTTCCATTCCAGTGAGCAGGAAGTCAGGCAAAAATGCCAGGAGGGCTTTGTGGATGAGCAGAGAACTCCCAGCCAAACTCAGACACAAAAAGGAAGCAGAGGGTGGAAGCAGGAATGGGTAACCTGGGACCACTGCAGAAACATTGTCTGAGCACTCAGGGCTGACTTAGGGAAGCTAAAGCCCAAATGGAATTTTAATTCAGCCAGAAATGTCAAAATCTACAAGAAGGGCTTCTACAAGAACGTAGGAGACAAAAGGAAGACTGGGAAAGTAGGAGCCCATTGCTGAGCAAGACAGGGAACCTGTTACACAGGACATGGAAAGGGTGGACATTCCAAATGTTGCCTTTGCCTCTGTCTTGACTAGCAAGACCAGGACTCCCAGGTTCCATGGACTGGGGGAAAGGCTGGAGCAAGGAAAGTGTTCCTTCTTCTCTCCTCAGCTCAGGTGAGGCCACACCTGGAGAGCTGTGTCCCATCTGGGCTCCCCAGTACAAGAGAGACATGGACAGGCTGGAGAGAGTCCAACAGATAATTAAGGGCCGTGGAGATAATGAAGGGCCTGGAACATCTCTCCTGTGAGGAAAGGCTGAGAGAGCTGGGACTGTTCAATCTGGAAAGAGAAAGCTCAGAGGGATCTTATTAATGGCTACAAAGCTCTGAAGGGAGGGTGCAGAGATGAACCAGGCTCATTCCAGTGGAGCCCAGTGCCAGTTCCAGAGGCAATGGGCACAAACTGAACACGGGAGGATCCCCCTGAACATGAGGGAACACTTTTTTCCCCTGAGGGTGACCAAGCACTGCCACAGCTTGCCCAGGGAGGCTGTGGAGTCTCCATCCTTGGAGATATTGAGAGGCTGCCTGGACACTGCCCTGGGGTCCAGGTGGTCCTGCCTGAGTGAGGGTTGGGGCAGGGGGACCCTGGAGGTCCCATCCAGCCTCAGCCATTCTGTGATTCTGTGACTCTGGTGTCAAAATTGTAACTAAACCAAAACCTGTCTGCAGAATTCTTGATCATGTATTTTTATATACTTTTTTCTGTGCTCTTAAAACACATTTTACTACACATCACATCTCATTTAACTCTCCTTTATCGTTTTTGTGTTTTTCTACTTTTATTTGGAGCTAAGTGTTACGAGTCACTTGTAATAATTTCACTGCTGTAATAGTCAAATCTGTGAAACAGAATAAAAGTCTTGTAAAATAAAGAACCTGTTTGGGTTGATCCTGTAAAAGACCTGTTACACCATGCTTGGAATGACTAGGTGACAATACTGGTTGATTTAAGGAGTATTGCAGAATAGAGGTTGATTTTTAGAGTAATCCAGTGTATGGACAGCAATTCCCAGCTCTCTTAAATTGCTGGATCCCAGCTGGATCCCCCCTCCCAGCATTCCCTGTGATCACTGCAAAGCTGTGTGGCCCTTGGGGATGGAACATTTTGGCTCATTCTTGTGACATTCTCTGGATAATTGATTCATTCAGCAACTTGGGAAAATAAAGTTGCTTCCAGCAAGTTGTGAAGACAAAAAACGTTGTTTCTAAATTCCTGCTTTTCTAATTCCCCAAGAGAAATAGGGTTGTCAGATGGGGACTTAGCATTATCCAGGGGATAAAGATACTGGCTGGTAAGCCTGGCCTAAAGGAATGGTTGTTGGTAAATAAACATCTTGGGAGTGAGCTGTGTTATCCAGGAGATTTGGATATGGGAAGCTGTTTTAGCTCAGAGGATTGTTATAACGGATTAAGGGAATTCCTTAAATAAAAATGTCCTGCTCTTGCAGTAACTCAGAACACTTTGCCTGGCAAAAGTTAAGCCCCCAAAATAAACAGCATTTCCTTTAGAAATAGATCCTTGGTGTTACCTTAAAACTCCACGGTGGTTTTCTCTTGCCCACAAGTGAGCAGGAGCATGTTTGTAGCATCCCCCACCACTTCCAGAGGAAGTTTCCTGCAGTTCAGTGGCCACACCACAAATCAGGAGCTGTTTTACCTGCCCAGCAGGGCTGAGGGGACAAAGCTTATCAATAACTCTGTTTCCAGGACACTCTTGTGGAGCTCAGTGCCAGGCACAGCAGGAGCTTTTGGTTGCAAACGGCCACACTTGAAAATTTCCACTGTTGCAGTTCTGCAAATACCTCAGCCTGTGCTCAGATATCCACTGAAATCCCTGGGGCCAGGGGATTAATCATAGGCATCAAGTTAAGCATGCTTGTGTTTAGCAGGAGCAAAGATTTATTCCAAGGATCAGCTTTGCTCCAAGGCCTGGCCCTGATCCATAACTGGGATTTTTCCATCCTACAGCAATGCAGGTAACAGAAATGTTTGTCCCCCTGGTGTCTTGAAATGCTTCTGCTCTTCCCTTCCTCCAGCTTTGCCTGGATGCTCCTGGTCAAGCAGAGCCCTCAGCCTTGGATCTGAGGAAGGAGGTGCTGGATTCCACCTCTCTTACCTTGCACCCATCCCATATTCCTCCTGTCAGGTGGGATTTCTGTCCACCCAGAGGGGAACCCCTTGGTTTCCAGACTTTGAGAAGGCCAATAAATGGGGTGTTAGGTTGAACCAGACATTTGGCTTTAAATGTCTAATGGAAGCATCTGGAAAGATGTGTGTCTTTGAGCTGCTTTCCTGCCTTTCAGTCCCAGGCATGTGGGACACCAGTGGGAATTCTGTTGTTGCTTTTTGGTGTTTTTTTTCCTACTTTTGAGTCACCAGGCAATGCAATCAGCCTGGGTTATTGCCCATTTCCCCTGTTACATTCAAATCCAGAACCGTGATTGCCATCTTAATTTTCACCATCGGAGCATATGATATTTTATATTAGAAGGAATTTCCTGTAAATGAAGTCCTGATAACAGAAAGTTGCATTAGTGGTGGAGATGAAAACTAATCCCTGTCTCTGAGGCCGCTGTCACCCGGCCTACACAGAGATAAGACAAAACCATCCAGAAAACAAATGCATCTTTTTGTAACCCACACTTCATTTTTACGGCGTTATTAAATTCCCTTGGAAGGCTTTCAGCAGAATTGGTTATTGAATTCAAAAGCCTGGCAGCCAGAGTATTTTTCCACATACGTTTTGATGTGATCTATTTATCTGATTGTTTCAGATGTGATGCACGAGCGCTGGCTCCCGGTGCCAGCAGAGCTCCAGCAGTTCCTCCTCCTCACGTTTGGCTCTTTGGCTTCACTCCCTGTGGAGCCTCAAACAGGTACCGTGCTGGAGTTAGGAATCCTCTCAATAAAACACCTGCTTTGGAAATGATTTTGGTTAGTGAGAGCCATGGTGTCGTGCTGTAAGTGACCCACAGATTGGATTGCTTCCTCCTCAGGAAAGGCCAAGGACTTAGGAATGCAAGACATGGGAATTGGCTCTTGCCCTTCAGCTAAAAGGTTTACTTTGAAATGTCTCAAACTTCATTTTGCTGCACAGCCTTTGCTGACAGTTCTTTTTTGGGGATGAACTCTCTGCTTTCCATGGCTGTGAAGCTTTGTCACCTCTGCTTTTCTTGTGCTTTTCCACGTGGAACCAGACTTGGATGCTCCTTGTTCCTTGCTGCTTTCCAGAGGATTAACATCTTTGGGCCTCAGTCTGGTCGGGACTTGCTTTCCCAGGGGGGTTTCTGTTTCCAGGTGCTTTTCCATTTGTGCACAGAGCTCAGGTTTTACAGCCTCATTCCATTGCTCCGTGATGGCTTTGGCTTTAACTGATCCAGGGTTTCAGGCAATGGGAACAGGGCCATCAATTGAAACAAGGACAGGGTTCCTCTGCTCTCCCAGCGTGCTGCCCTGGAATGTGGAGTTACTGCCTGTACTCCAACACACAGAAAGCCCATCCCTCTCCTGCAAAAAAGGTTGCTCCAAGTTTTTTCATCCCTGCCACCTTTCTCACTGTTTTTCTTAACTTTCTCCCTTCTGACAAAGGGAATATCTAGGATAGTTTCTCCTGCTGGGTGAATTCTCCTGGTGGAAATCTCCCCTGTTATTTTTCTAGGATTCCCTTTGGTACAGGTGTGCCTGAGTGGGCCACACAGCAGAAGTCTGAATGTTTAACATTCTTCCTGAGTGCTGTAATCTCAGGACCCAGCAGCACAGAGCCAGGAGTTGTTGGGTTTGCTTTCTCTTGAGGAAGATTAGCTCCCAGCAGACACCCTGAATTATATCACCTTTTGTCTTTTCATTCTTTTTTCTATCAAATAATTCATCCGCTTTTCATCTTTATGGGGTGGCTGATGACACTGGAAATGGTTCAGCTGTAAAATGAGCCTCTTGTCTAAACAGCATCACCTCAGCTCTGCCAACCAACCCTGTCATGTCTTCTCCACCGAGGAGGCTGCAGGCGTTGTCATCTCCTATCACCTCTTGCTCTTGCTCATTTCCCAGACAACCAAGTCCATTTATCCTGTTCCAAAGCTATCTTGTCCTCTTACATTTTATGCTCTAAAGGTACCTGCTGGGTTATTTGAGGTAAACAACAGCTCTCCACACCTCACTGCCCACCCTAATGAGTCTGGGAAGTTTTAAAGCATATCCACATAAAGTGCTTGAGTGTTTAACTCATTCCTACCTGTCTCTGCTCCCAGACATCATTTCAATGCTCTGTTAATCCAGTTCCTCCCATCTCCTCCTCGTGGCCCAGCACTGGTTCTTTGGATGAAGAGGTGGAGAGCAAGCAGCAGTGGAAGATTTTCATGGGAGTTTTCTTCCATGGTGAAGCTGCAGAAGGAACCTTCTCCTTCCTCCCTTGGTCACACAAGTGTAAAAACACGGACCTGAGTCACAAATAACCCAGTGTTGATTCCATTGTTGGGCTCCTCTGGTCTCACTGCATTTCCAATCTTGCACTGTTGATGTAAGATAAAAATCAAGGGCTGTGGAACAGTCCCAAGTCCCAGTCCTGGCCCAAGTCACCACCTGAGTCCTGCCTGCTGGTGAAAAAAAAGTGACCATCCTCATCCTCCCTCCTCCATGCAGTCACCACTGCTCTCTTTAATGGTCATGCTCTCCTCCATCTAAAACGCTCTTTAAACCTAAAACAAAAATGATTAGGCAGGCTTAGGGAAACAGCAAAAGCTTCAAAGGATTAAAAGCTAACGCTTCCTGCTACCCTTGGAGAGATCAAACACTCTGTGCTGTTCGCCCTGCAGCGGCAGAAAACGGCACTAAATCTTCCCCAGCAATCAGGGGATTTCGGGATTGCATGTAAGGAGGAACGGGAGACTGAGTTATGAGGAAAGATTAAAATGACTAAATATATATATCTTGGCCAAGGCACGGCTAAGAGACAATGTGACAGTCGTGTGGATGTACCTGAAGGGCACAGAGAACACGGGGAGCTGGGAAATTTGGGGTCAAAATGACCCAAAAGGTGGGGTGATGGTTTAAAAGACTCAGAATGTGGGGATGGTGGTGGAGGTGGGAGGGGGAGTCTGAGCACCATCGCCCCAAGGCTGCCAAGTCATTCCCATTCCCTAATTCCCTTTCCGACAATCCTGGGGCTTAAACCGCAGCGAAATCACTGCAAGTGAAACCACTAATACCTGTTTTGTTAGAAAAATACCCATTTTGGTGAATTAAAACCAAGTAGAAGTGCAGGATATGGCTCTTTTTGGGCAGTGCTGAATTAAGGGCCAAAGACCACTGTGGAAATTTGGGGATGGACACACAGCTCT
Source organism: Calyptomena viridis (assembly GCA_013390005.1). Taxonomy (NCBI): domain Eukaryota; kingdom Metazoa; phylum Chordata; class Aves; order Passeriformes; family Eurylaimidae; genus Calyptomena; species Calyptomena viridis. The sequence continues at coordinate 341,540 of WEIV01017483.1, read as the reverse complement.
TCCACTGATAATAAAGGCAAAGCCCACGGGAAGAGTAAAACCAAATAGAAATGCAGGATATGGCTCTTTTTGGGAAATGCCGAATTAAGGACCAAAGGCCACCCTGGAAATTTGGGAATGGACTCACACCCTGCTCTCCCATCGGTAATAAAGGGAACATAAAAGTAACTGCAACTTCAAGATACGGCTCTTTTTGGGCAAATGCTGAATAAGGACCAAAGACCACTCTATAAATTTGGGGACGGACTCACGCACTGCTCTCTGAGAGATAATAAAGGCAAACCTTTATTATAAATAAACACAAAACGATGAAGAGGAGGGGGTCCACCCCTCCCACACCCGTCGCAGCGGAGACATTTACAGCTAAAAACTGCTTTTCCCTGGCCGAGTGGCGGTCATTTAAGACTAAAATGCGTGGTTTCCTTTCCGGGCGACGGACATTTAACACTGAAAAGTGCTTTTTTTTTTTGCTGCCCGAGTCCCGGCCGGCGGGGCCCGGCCCCTCGTCGCCGCCTGACGCCTGGGAGCGTGAGGGAGGAGGCGGCGGCCGCGGGCGGAGGGGATGGCGGGCGGTGCGGGGAACGCCACACATCGGGGCTGAGGGGGCAGCGGGCGTTGGTGGCTGCTGGGGTTGAGGTGGCTGTGGCCGGGGCGAAGCGACCACCAGGCATGGGTGGCCAGCGGGGTTGAGGTGGCCGCCACCGGCTGAGGGGAGCGCCAGGAGTTGGTGGCTGCTGGGGTTGAGGTGGCCGTGGCCAGGCTGGGGTGACCACCGAGCGTAAGGGTCCGTGGGGGTTAAGGTGGCCACTGGGATTGGGGTGATTGCCAGGCAGCGGTGGCCACCAGTGTTGAGGTGGCCACTGCTGGACTAAAAAGCAGCAGGTGTTGGTGGCTGCCAGTGTTGAAGTGACCACTGGGGTTGAGGTGGCTGTTGTCAGACTGAAGTGACCACCAGGCATCAGTGGCCACTGGGGTTGAGGTGGCTGCCACTGGACTAAGAGAAGCACCAGGTGTTGGTGGCCACCAGAATTGAGGTGGGTGTGGCCAGGCTGAGGTGACCACCAGGCATCAGTGGCCATAGGGGTTAAGGTGGCCACTGGCATTGGGGTGACTGGCAAGTACTGGTGGCCACAGGGGTTGAAGGGAATGCCGGGCATCAATTCCCATTCGGGTTGAGGTGGCCACCATCAGGCTGAGGGGACCAGCAAGCGTTGTGGCTATTGAGGTTGAAGTCGCCACCGGCGTTGAGGTGGCTGTGGCCAGGCTGAGGTGACCACCAGGCAGTGGTAGCCACTGGGGTTGAACTAGCTGCCAGGCATTGGTGGCTATCAGGGTTGGGGTGGTCACTGGAGTTGAGACGGCCACCACCAGACTGAGGTGACCACCAGCCATCAGTGGCCATGGGACTTGAGGTGTCTGCTGGGGTTGGGGTGACTGCCAGGCATTGGTGGCCACTGGGGTTGAGTTGGCCACCACTGGGCTGAGGGGAACACCAGGTGTTGGTGGCCACTGGGGTTGGGGTAACTAGCCAAACCGAGGTGACCACCAGCTTTAAGTAGCTACCAGGGGTTGAGGTGGCTGCTGCCAGGCTGTGGTGACCACGAAGCTATGGCAGCCACTGCTGGATGGTGAGGGCAAACTCATAGCAGCAGCTGTGGAGCTTGAGGTGGCCACTGCCAGGCAGAGCTGTGGTGGCCCCCAGGCACCAGCAGTGGCCACTGAGACCTCCCTGGAAGGAGGAGGAAGAGCAGGAGCATCCCTGCTCTTGGCATAACATCTCACACCTCCTCTGCCGTGGGCCCTGAAGGTCACTGCAAAAGCAGCAAAAAACCAGAAGATGTGATCTGGAAAATAGGTCACAGGTTTTTTATGTTTTTTCGTGTTTGGGGTTTTATTTTAAATTAGGCTGATTGCCTCTTTTTGGCTGTAATCCCCATAATTCCAAGGGCTGTGCTGTTGGAGATCTCACTCCCCTGGCTCTGCGCTTCATCCGTGAACATCTGAGGAGGTTCTGGGAAAAGATCAGGCTTCTCCTTCTTGATATTCCTGTAGTACAAAGGGAAGTGTTTTTAAAGGATGTTTTTGAAGGATGCCTCTTTTCTTTGTCTCTTCTTCCATTGCAAAAAAGGGGAAAATGTTTCAAACCAGCTAATTAGAAGAATTTTTCCTGACAAGGACAGAAGGGTGAGGACAGTGCTCAGAGCCTGACACAAGCTGATCTTCTGGAGGGTTGTTTTTTTTGGAGGACAGGCAGACATCTGTCACTGGGTCCTGCTGGAGAGGAGAGAACAAAATGTGAACAGCCCAAGGTTTTTATTTTTTCTTCCTCTTGCTTCAAACATATGTCTTGTCTCTTTCTATGGAAGTGTTTATTTAGCTAAACAACCCACAAGCAGGTGGGAGAGAAAACTCTTTGTGGAAACCACAACCCTCTTTCTCTACAAAAAGACTGAAAAAGCTCAGTCTCACCCCTCTGGCACAAACAGGAAAACTTTGTGTTTCTTCTAATCCCAGATTAGAAAGAAAAAGGAAAAAAACCACAAGCTCTGAGAGCTTTCTTTAATGTGAATGTTATCAGAAAGCAAAAGGCCAAGCCATGACATGTCTCTCCCCTTTTAAACCTCATTTTCATCGTCCCTTGTGGCTGAGTGCAGCAGGACTGGTGTGTTCTCCATGGAAACCTTTGTTCCTCTGTGGTTGGGGTCTTATCTCCAGCTGGGTGGGCATTTCTGGGGTCCTGCTGGTGGTTTGTTAGTGCTTAACCCCCATGTCAGTGCAGCTGAGAGATGTGACTGCTTTCAGCTCTGTCTGTACATGGATTTTTGGATGCCCATGTCCAACACCCCTGTTCACACTTCATGTCCTGCTGCCTTAGCTGCAGCCACAGATGTTCTTCTCTCCGTGTGAGCTACAACTGGTTCTCCTGCCTCCAGCCCTGCTCAGTGAGGGATGATGACTCTTCCCCACATCCAACCACATGAAAGCTGGGAGAAGTCCTGGAACCTGGCACAAGGCTTTGTGGTGGGATCCTGGCCGGCAGGGCAGGTGCTCAGGAAAACATTACCTTTTTACAGGAACAAAGATGCACATCTCCATTCATTCCGGGAACAAAAGCACAGTTTTAGCCCCAGGAATGTGGACAGTGCTCCGTGGATTGTTCCTCTGCACAAATAACCATCTTGTTCTTTTATTTTGTCTCTGCATAGCCCCTGCCCTCTCCCCTGCTTGTCATTCCTGGGCCATGTCCACATCCAGATCTCCAGTTCGTATTCCAGGGTCTTTTTTTTCCTCTCTATCTCAGTCCTGGAAATGCCCTGGAAGTCTCTTAAGTGCTTTTGTTGCTGCAGTTGATGGGAGCAAAGCCTTCCAGGCTGCATTAGTGCTGCTTCAGGCTGGCAGGCAACAGATGGAAAATAAACTCGTCCAGGAGCTCTGGGGATGGTGGTGGTGCTGCAGGCAATGGAGAACAGCAGAATACAGAGGATTTGTGCTCCCAGCTCCAGGCTTTTCCCGAGTGGGGAGGACAGGGAAAGCCCCAGGTGGTGGTTCCCAGGGGATGAGCTGAGGGCTGGCAGTGAGGGGCTTGTCTCACTTGCTCCATGTCTCCCTTCTCTCACACCAACGTGGAGCTCTCTTGTGCCTCCAGGTTTTCCCTTTCCCTGCAGTGCTGAGACTGTGGAGTAGAAATGACTGGAAGCATCTAGAGCCCTTCTGGGGCTGCTCCAAGGGGCCTTTCAGTGGTGCTTCCCTCTGAGTGGCCTCCGTGTGGGCTTTGCAGAGGGAGAAGCTGAGGCACTGGGTGGCTGGAATCTTGCAGAAGTTTCTGGAGAGCACCATTGGGTTTGAGGCTCCCTGGTGGATGGCTGAGGGAGCACGGAGCCAAAATACTCCATCCAGTCCCAGGCCTGGAGATTTGGAAGGACAGTGACCAGAGCAGGGAAACTGAGCAGTTCCAAGAGCTCAGCTCATTCCCTTTGTGTTTTTGGAATGTGTATTTGACTGCCTTTGTTTCACTGCCCATCAGTTCATTCCAGCAATCACAATCTCCAGGTGCTCTGAATGTCTGCAGATTTAGGACTAACTAGCTGGAAAAAGGGAGAATTTTTCTGACAAAAGACTTTGAATCCGACTCTGAGCAAATGGTTCAGTTTGAATTACTCGGCCAGATGCAGTTTTAATATGCTCATGCCAACAGTTCCTGGACACGGATCCCAACTGTAAATAGCACAAAATCCTGCCAAGGGGTGTTAATCTTTCCCCTGGATGGTGGTTCTGTGCTGGGAAGAATGCAGATTAACTCTGGAGCTGAGAGGAGCCGGAGTGGATTTCTGCAAGAGGTTGGGATGAAATCTCACTCTCTTCTTCTTCCCGAACTAGGAGCTGGCTCTGAAGTCCTTGGGAAATGAGGGACTGTTTCTCTTTTCCTCTTTGGACACAAACAACGATCTGTACCTCAGCCCAGAGGAGTTCAAGCCAATAGCTGAGAAGCTGACAGGTAGGTCTGTCTGCCTTCCAGAGCTCTCCCTACACAGACCAAGCAAAAGCCAAAGATTAATGCACTCCACAGGTTTTATTCATGGAATGTTTTATTCACTTTATTATTTTCTGGGTGCTGGTTTGGGTCTTATTTACATGAAGAGAGGCTGTGAAGCTTTACGTGTTTTTGGAAAGGCTTAAGCACTAGACATCACTTTCACAAAGTAGAGTTTTTATAGGATGGAAGATCCCGTTGCTGGACTAGCAAAGTACATAAGTTACTTTGTGTGGAGCTTAAAGGGGATTTGGGATGGGTGAATGCAACAAATACAGCTCAGCCCAGGCTAGGCCAAAACTATTAGTGAGTCACAGCATCCCATTCATTCACTCCCAGTCTCTCTTGGATAGCAAGTGTGGGAGATCATATTTGGAGACTGTGTATCAGTGCAGGGCAAATGTCTCTGCTGGTGCCAAGCAGGGAGAAGTGTGGGGCTGATAATGTACAGTGGAGCTCCCAGTAGAGTGGAAACACAGACAGTGTTTGCTTGTGCCATCATGGATTGGCACGTGTTGGGATGGCTCCGAGGTGCACTGAGCCTTCCTGACTGAGCTCTGGGGTTTGGAGTCATGGAAACATGGAGTCACAGCCTGGTTTGGGTGGGGAGGACATTAAAGATCATCCAGTTGCACCCCCTGCCATGGGCAGGGACACCTTCCACTATCCCAGGTTGTTCCTCATCCAACCTAACCTTGGACACTTCCAGGGATGGGGCAGCCACAGCTTCTCTGGGCCTCCCCACCCTCACAGGGGAGAATTTCTCCCCAATATCCAACCAAACCTGCTCTCCTTCAGTTTAAAACCATTGAGTCAGCTGTTAAAAGGAGAGCTCCCCTTTAATTCATGCAGCCAAAGCTGGTCTCCGGGGTGGGTCTGAGTTCTGCCTTGTAGGGACAGCTGGGAAACTCCCAGTGCTCCTGGATTTGCCAGGATAAATGTGTAATCACTTCACAATTGCCTAAAAGGGGAGGGAGGAGAAACAGCTGCTTAAATTCCTGTCCTTTTGTCTAGGGGTTGCTCCCATCTCAGAATTTGAAGAGGAGGAGGTGCCTGATCCAAGTGGGGAGACTCTGTCCATCGTGGCTAAATTCCAGCCTTTGCTCATGGAAACCATGACGAAGAGCAAGGACGGTTTCTTGGGAGTAGGTGTCATGCAGGATGTGTATGGCCACAAATCCTGGAATAAACATGTCCAGTGGGTTGGTAACAGCTCCAGGAATCCCTGCTGGAGCATTAGGAGGGGGATGTGGACCTGCTGAAGCTTGTGGGATTTGCTTCGTGCAGCTTTGCAGTGTTTTCAGCACACTCAGCAGCACTGTGCCCCAGTTAATGTGCCCTTTCTGGGAAGCTGGAAGCAGGAGAGCTGGCTCTCCTGGAGCTAAGTCCAGGAGCAGAAGTGTTAGGTGGCATGTTCCCCTCTCCTCTATTACTCACATTCTTGAAAGCTGACAGAACTGTTTGGGATGGTAACAAGAATTTAAAATGTGATATATATCTTTTCCCCCTTTTCCAAATCTTCCTTAACATCCATGAGCATCACTGCACGTTTGAAGGGACTGGTCTGGGCTCTGACAGTGTCTTCTGTTCACAGATTTCTCACGTTGCTCTGTCTGGGCTGAGGAACTGGACAGCCCCAGCAGCCCCTATGAGTGTGCTGCTTGCCAGGCAGTTTAAAGCCTTTCTTCCTCCAAAGAATAAGCTGGATCTTGGGGATCCATGGTGGATAATTCCTAGTGAATTGAACATCTTCACTGGGTATCTTTCCAACAACAGATTTTACCCTCCGCCTCCCAAGGGCAAAGAGGTGAGATATGGAAGTCACTCTGTATATACCTGAGATGCAGTTGGTATAAATGTTCTGCCTTGTAGCCCAAATGAATCACAGGAATCTCCAGAGGACCAGGCTGTTGGCAATATGCCTCCCTGGACTTTCTAAGGAAGCCAAAAGCCAGCAGTGTACACTTGGAAGTAAAACTGAGAGCAGGCAAGATGAGGCTGACTCGAGTAACTTCATCTGGCTTTGTTTATTGTGGGGGATTTTAGGATAGTTTTTCCCAGAGAGGGCTATTCAGAAAGCAGCTGTATGGAGTGATCCTTCCTTGTGGAACAGTGGCCAAGTGCCACCCCAGAGGGGAACATTTCCTTGACAAATGAAACACTGTGTGTACACAGCAGGTAAAACCAGGCATGAACATCACCCTCCCCTGGGTGCCCGGGCAGGTGTTCAGTGATCACTGAGCTGATGCACCTTCACAGCCTGCTGTGATTATTGATTGCACACCCACTCCTTCAAAATCTGAAATAGTATTGATGGAGGCAGCCTTGTAGATCAGTTTGTTGTACTGACTGGGATGATGGAAACTTGCAAACAATGGGAATAGCACAGAAACCATGGAAGATGGATTTCATTTTAAAAGCAGTCCCTTGCTTTATCTCCTTGGTTTGTGATTAGGTCGGTCTCTGAGCTAGTTTTTAAGTCACAGCCATTCTCTCACCTTCCTGATCTGCTGGGGAGTTGCTTTAGAGTTGCAATCCTGTGTGGAGGAGCTGTTCTCACTCTTGCTCTCTCACAACTCTTTCTCTAGGTCATAATCCACAAGCTTTTGAGCATGTTCCACCCACGCCCCTTCGTCAAGACCCGCTTTGCTCCCCAGGGAGCCGTGGCCTGCATCCAGGCCATCAGCAGCTTCTACTACACCATAGCATTCCGGTGAGCCCGTGGCTCCAGGGTGTTGGGGAGGAGGTTTGGGGACACTTCTGAGTTTGTTCCATGGCCCAGGGGAGTGGACAAGGCTGCTGTGAGCCCGTGGCAGAGAGCACACACGTCATTGCATGTGCAGTCGTGTTCCCGGGCAAGGCCAGATGTGTTCTGGCTGGGAGGGAGGTGAAGTGTTGAGGAAGAGGGTGGCTCCCAGTGTCACTGTGCCCCTGGTGAGGCAGGGACTGTGCCCACATGCAGGACATAAGCCATTCTCCATCACCCTTGGAGCTATCCCTGACTGAAAGGGGAGGGTCTGACTAAGCAAGAAATTTGTTGGATTTTGGTTAATCAGAGGATGGAGTGTCTTTCCAAGGGGGAGAATCTGGAGGCTTATTCTCTTGTTTTACTGGGAGTGTTACATGCAGCTTTTATTTGCCTGATCAAGCTGGAAGGGGGGCTGAAGGGGTCTTGTTCTGTCCCTGTGTTTCAAGGTATTATAATGTATTTTGTCCTTCCTGGGCAGACACTTATTGCCCAGTCCCAAAAGGCATCAATACTGGAGGTGTTCCTGACCCAGGGGATCGACTCCAGTCTTTTGTGTGTGTGACATGAAATGCTTTTTGAACTGCACCTCTTTGCCCCAGTTTAGGTTCATAATTTCTGGTGCCTGGAGTTGGCTTTTCCCTGTTTTTCTCCCCCAAAAACTGCAGCTCATGGCTTCTTTCTCCTTTCAGGATCCACGCTGAGTTCCAGCTGAACGAGCCACCAGACTTCCCCTTCTGGTTTTCCCCAGGCCAGTTCACAGGTCACATCATCCTCTCCAAGGATTCTTCCCATGTCCGAGAGTTTAAGCTCTTTGTCCCTAACAACAGGTACAGCTGTTTGTCCTCCTGGATGCTGAACAGACTTGGGGATTGTTACAGACAAGGTCCATTTGGAACCCAGGGACTCTGGGATCCTGTGCAGGCCTGGGCTGGGTGTGTGGGGAGGCTGCTGAGCTCTGCTTAGGTGAAGGTCCAAGTGACAGCCCTGTCCCCTGTGGTTCCTGGGAATCCTGGGAAGGGCAGGGAAGGCAGAACTGCTGTCTGGGCTCTGGGCTGGCTGGTTCTGCTCTTCCCTCATCTGCTTTCCCCACACGTCCTTCCCTGCCAATGGTCAGCACAGTCATCGTGTCCTCAATTCTCTAGTTGCTCCCTAAACGGATTCTGATGCAATTTTTCAGGAATAGCTCTGTTTATCAACAGGTCCAGGGGCATCTGGCTTGGGAGAGGCAGGGAAGGACAAGGACAGGGGTTGCTGGGGACACTGAGCATGGGGTTGGGAGTAGTTGTCCTGGCACTACCTGGTTGCAACTGGCACCTGCTGCAGCTGAGTGTCCAAACCTGAGCTATCCTGTGCCAAACCACTTTGGAAGGAGGTACCTGCAGACACTTGGGAAGCTGAAGTTGCCCTGATGTTGCCCTAGAGACAGGCAGCAGCCACACTGTTGTTTAGTGCTGCAAGCACTGCTCCCTGTGTCCTGTCCCAGCACTCCCTGGATGTGGCAGGGACTCCTGCAGCTGTCAAATACCTGGTGGAAGCTGCAGGAGCTCTCTGTGTGTCTGTGATCATGGAATCATGGAATGGTTTGGCTTGGAAGGGAACTTAAAGACCATCTAGTTCCAACACCCTGCCTTGGGCAGCGATGTCACCCACTAGACCAGGTTGCTCAGGGTCACATCCAACCTGGTCTTGGACACTTCCAGGGATGGGGCATCCAGAGCTGTCTGTGATGGATGAGCTCATGCTTTTTTGAGCCAAATTCCTGGAAAATCTGAGTGATTTGAGCTCTGCAGTTGCATGTAAATGCATCCCTACTAGTCCTTGAGGATCCCTGACACATTCCAGGGTTTAATTCACTCATCAGTAACAGTCCCTTGGTACTTGCAGGATGGGGAGGGATGTGCAGGGTGTGGAAAGCAGCCCCAGGCACAGTCTCAGTGCCCTGGCTTCAAGCACTGAGGTTCAGCAAGGCCTGATGCTCCTGCTCCAGTGTATTTTTTTCCTTGGAGTCTCACAGGGTGAGGTTTTGTGTGCATAGCTTTGCACTAGCTCATTCCTGCTCTCTGGCAAGGAGCTGGAAGTGTTTCAGGGGAAAAGAAGCTTCAAATCTCTTTGCCCATGACGTCTGGAGTGAAAATTCTATTATAACATTACCCTGGTGATTCAACCCCAGTGGCTCTGTCAGCACATTTCTTACAGCAGGCAGACACTTAGGGCTCTGCCAGCAGCTCCTTACAAAAGTCTTTTGCTTCCAAAAAAACCCTTTTAAAAGTTCAGCAGGATCAGAATGTGTGAGTTAAGTGCTGAGAAGGAAGAGAGAGCAAAGACATCTCTCTCTTTTGTAATTTGACAGAGCTCAGAGGTGTGAGGGCGTTTTCCCAGAGTGCTGAGTGGATGCCTGGGACCTGATCCAGCAGGGATCTGATGTTACTGGTCTGGTGCAGGGAATATGGTGATCTCCAAGGAGCCAGGGGCTCCAGGCTTCAGTGCTGACCCTGCCAGAGGAGCACTGGATGTTCCTATGTCTTTGGGGTTTCCCACACACAGCTCTGAACATGCTGGGTTCACCTTGCAGGTCTCTGAATGTGGACATGGAGTGGCTGTATGGGGCAAGTGAGAGCAGCAACATGGAAGTGGATATTGGATACCTGCCTCAGGTCTGTGCTCACTCCCAGTCCTCCCTCTGTGGGCAGCAGCTCCACAGGGATTTGTGTTACCATGGCCCTGAGCTGTATCACATCCATTATCCTGTCCTTTGGAGTCTTGGACATTCTTGGACACTTATATAATTCCTGTTGATCTGTGTATGTCCTCTGCAGCTGGGCCACCCCCTGTTGCCAGTTCTTGTGATACTTTCATTTTTCCTTCCATGTGAATTGAATCCTAAGTTCGAAAGTCTTGTGACTTTTTCTTTCTTTAAAACATTGTCTGACAGGCAGGAGGGGAAGATGAGGAGCTGAACCCAGGCCCTGAGCTTGGAGTGGGGTATGAACAACAGTGGGTCTGAATTTAGAAACTGCATGAGGTTATTCCTCTGTTTTGTGGTAATCCCAGCTCTTGGGACAGGAAACATAAGTCAGAGTTTTGAATGCCTGAATTTAACAGTCCCATTTTCTCCTAAACTAGATTCCTGTTTATTTTAATTGCCAAAAGTGAGGAAAACAGACTTAAAATCATTTCAGCTGTACCAGAACACTGAACCACAGAGAAGCTCCTGAGCAGCTTTCCCTGTTGCACCATCTTGTGGTTTCCCAGGGCTTAGTAAGAGCTGAGCTGGTCATGGGAGCAAGAGCTTCACATTAGCCCTGCATGTCCTAATGATTTTAAGGATCTGGTGTTCCACAGTCTAAAATTCCTACTGGGAAGGTGAGAACATGGAGTCTTATGCATTTCCAATCTGGTGAGCACAGGCAAACCATAGCTGAAGGAAATGAAGTTGCTTTCCTGGTATATTCCCCCACATCTGCAACTGGTAAAGTGCAGTTCCAGGAGATGGGAAATCAACCTGTATCTTCATTAGAAGCCGCACAGTCTTATTTTGCATCTTTATCCTGTCCTGGAGTACAGAAAATCCAGGAGTCTGCAGTGTCCAACTCAGCCTGTTCTCCTGCAGATGGAGCTGGAATCGACAGGGCCTTCAATCCCTGCCGTGATCCACGACGAGAATGGAAACGTGATCGACAGCAGGGACCCCTCAGGGGAGCCCATCCAGTTTGTGTTTGAAGAGATAACCTGGCAGCAGGAAATCCCCTGGGAAGAGGCAGCCCAGAAGCTGGAAGTAGCCATGTACCCATTTAAGAAGGTGAGGAAGGGGCTGGGCTCTTCCTTGGCACATTTATTTGGGGCAGGTTGTCTTCACTGAGACATCCAGTCACCTCAAGGACGAGCAGAAAGCAGAGGCCACAATGTGTGCAGCATTCAGAGCAGTGTGAGAGTCTCCCAGCTCAGCACGAGCCCCCAGGCACCACGTGTGTGCCTTGATGGGCTTCAGCTTCCAGATGAAGGAGTGCAGCATCTCTGCACAGGCATTTGGGGTCACAGGGCAGCACAGGCAGGAGCAAAGCCTTGATGTCAGGTGTCCCAGGTTTGTATTTTAAGTGTAGGCTCATCCTTCCTGCCTCTTATCAGTAGCTGCTGCCGTGATTTTAGAGGATGCAGGTGATTGTGCCACTTAAAAATGGTTTTCCTCTGGCATCACTTTTGCAGCTCTCAGGTACCTTTGGACCAAGCTTTCCTTATCAGCAGAGAACACACGATCTGCCTGTGCCTCTGCACCCCACAGTGGGACACAAATTTATAGCTCTGGGTGACCCAAACTATTTAACATGCCAGCAGCCTGTGGAGCAGATGGCTACTGCCTGTCACCACTTCCTTGGCTGAAGGGACACGTTTCAGTGGCTGCCTCCTTGTGCCTGAGCTTACAAATGTCCCTTCAGGCTGCCAAGATGTTAATACCAGTTCCTTCCATTTGAGTGATTGGAACAATCTCTGCGCAGGGTCAGATTTTAGGCTGTTTCAGTGAGCTTTTGTAATAAATATCTCAAGGACAGGTTTCCTGGGTGGGTTTGGAATAGGCCACCTGCCACTGTGCAGATGTTCTCTGCACTGAGTAAAACTGGGGCTCTGCAGGTGCCAGCAACAGCCCACGGGCTGTGAGGGACTATAATCTCCCCAGGAGATGAGGTTGTCCATGGGGAAAGCACCAGAGTTGTCATTTGCTTGAATCTGCAGGTTCTGCTGCAGATTGAACTGTGTGTGTGTCACCTGTGGGCAGCTCTGGTTCCTTCAGACCTGCTCCTGTTTGGGCAGTTCTGTGTCTGTTTCTCACACTGTCTCTCTGCCTCCAGATCTCCTACCTGCCCTTCACAGAAGCTTTTGAGAGAGCAAAGGCAGAGAAGAAGCTGGTGCACTCAATCCTGCTGTGGGGAGCCCTGGACGACCAGTCCTGCTGAGGTGAGGACATTCCCAGCCTGGATTGAGGGATGATGTGCCTCATCTGGGCTCTGAGGAGAGCTGGGGGTCAGAGAGCTGGTCACAAGCCAGCAGTAAATGTTCTGTTAGTCATTTTGGCACTGAAGATGCTGAATAGGCAAGGGCTGGGTGTGGGGAATTACTGATGTGAGCTTAGTTCCCCAATGGCAGGAGCAGATATATGAGTCAAGTGCCTTTGTCGAGGTGGAGACATGGATCTGGTCTTTCCCCTTTCTCTTCCCCTCTCAGCCTGCTTGGGAAAAGGCAGTAGCAGCAGGGGGAAAAGGACACTGCTCTCTGCTTTTTCTCTGCACAGGACAAGCCAGAGCCAGATGTGGGCTTGCCATTGTCCTGATGTGCAGTTTTCCCCCCCAGTGCCTAAGAACTCTCATGCCACACTGGGCAGGAGGGGGTGGGTATCTTTAGTCCTGTCTGCCCTTAAAAGCTCTCCAGCAGTGGGCTCTGCTTGGCATGAACAGTGAGATCAGGGTGGATCTGCAGGGATCCATGGCAGACTTCTCCTGGTCCTGTGCCTGGCATGTGGCTTGGGGTCTGAGTCCTCTCTGCCAGCAGCACCTTCAGGAAACAAAAGCTGTGGAAAACTCAACAAAGGAGGGAAAAAAGACAATAGGAAGGGCTGGGGGGGAGCCAGGGTCAGCTGCCACACTGGCCAGAATGGTGGCATCACAGTGGCATCAAACATGGTGAGAGTCAGCTCAGGAAACACACCAAGCCCCTCTGTGCCTTTTCCTCTGCCAGGTTCAGGGCGAACTCTCCGGGAAACCGTCCTGGAAAGTTCGCCCATCCTCGCCCTGCTCAACGAGAGCTTCATTAGCAGCTGGTCACTGGTGAAGGAGCTGGAGGAGCTGCAGGTGAGGGTCACACCACACCTGCCACCTGTGCTGGTGAATGCAGACTGGGCTTGGCACGGGGGTGCCAGGGGAGGGGGAGCTCACCCCTGTGCCAGGGCGGGATTTTGGTTCCAAGCCCTCCATGTCTGAGCCACTGCAGGGGCCAAGCAGACACCAGATGGAGGCAGCCTAAGAAATGGCACAGTGACACCCTTCTCTCTGTCCTGGTGCCAGTTTTAAAAGCTAAAGCAGCTGCTTCACTGCAAGGCAGCCCTGCCAAAGACCACTGGTGCCATCAACCAGCTGAGTTCCCTGCAACCCAGGGAGCAACCAAATAACTGACTGAACTCTGGTGGCACCTCTCCCCACTTCTGAGCCTGTCTCTGGGCCTGTGCTGTCAGCTGGGGTCAGTCACAGAGCTGGAGACTCTGGGAAGTGCTGGGACCAAATTATTGGTGTGCCTTGGAACTGCCAGTGATGGGGAGATTGTGTTGTTTTGGGATAAAATCTACAGCTGAAATATGAGAGGGAGACTGATAGGGAATAGTAAAGCAGATTGTGAGAATGTTACCAGTTACCACCACACTGCAAAGCAGCTCTTCAGTCTGTCCCTCCTGTGGTTGGTACTTATGGGCTGTTCTGACTCTTTTGGGGTGTGCAAACGTGTTTCTTTGGGGTCTCCTTACAGAGCAACAGAGAGAATGAGTTCTACAGCAAACTGGCTGACCTGCACCTGGAGAAATACAACTTCCCTGTGGAGATGATCATCTGCCTCCCCAATGGCACCGTGGTATGGTTGTTACCCTTCAGCTGGGCTGGGCTCTCCCCATTAGAACCTGTTTGCTGCAGGGTCCTCCAGACCCTGGTGTGAGTGTCCACTGCCCCAGCCAGCCCCTGGTCCTTTGAGCCTTTGTCCCTCTCAGTGTGGTGCTCCCAGAGAGGCTGTGGCAGACAGGCAGCAGCTCTACTCAGAAATCTGAAACAAATGGGGAATTGTTCTGGCCCTTAAAGTTCCCTCTGATCTGTTTCCTTTCCCAGATTCACCATATCAATGCCAACTACTTCCTGGACATTACTTCTATGAAGCCTGAAGATGTTGAAAGCAGCATTTTTAGTTTCTCAACTAATTTTGAAGACCCTTCAACTGCAACTTACCTCCAGTTCCTGAAGGAAGGACTGCAAAGAGCAAAACCATACCTGCAGACCTAAAAACAAAGGCACCTGAATGCCCCACAGAGATGGCCAAAGACTTCAGAGATCTATTTTGATTACAGCAACTCCTCCTCATCTTCATGCCAGACATTGATAAGCTGCAAACAGTCCCAGGATGGGGCTTTGCTCTGGATGTTGGTTAGAGGCTGAGTTTCAAGTGATACCAGTTTACACAACCTGCCCTTTTGAGTTCAGGCAAATTTTTACAGGAGTGAAAATACTTGAATACATTCTCGGTGCATATGCCTTGGTCTGCCACCCACCCTCATTTTCTTCCAGCTCCTGTTCAGACTGGTTAAACTGGTGTAACAGCATCACCCAGAAACCCTGATCTGCAGGACTTGACTGTTGCAGAATTGCCATTATGACCAAACACTCGTGGTGAGAACAGAACCCAGCCCTGGTGGGAAGCTCCCTGCTCCCACCTCCGTGCCAGTGTCTGGGATGCCAGCTCTTGATGACAGCATTTACTGACAGTGACCACCAGTGTGTGATGGGACTGTAGCTGGGAATGTGCAGACAGGAATGTGGGAGGTTTGAACTGAAGGATGAGCTCTGGAGCAGCTCCCCAGGGCCTTGTGTGACCTGGTGGCAGAGGGGTCTCATTCAGGTTCTGTGCACCTGAGGGAGGTGCTGAGGTTGACACAGGGACATCAGGAATGGAGCCCAGGGCACTGGAGGTTTGGTGCAGCTCAGAGGTCTCAGTGATGATCATTTTGGGGGGGCTGAGGGTCAGAGCCCCTGTGAGCTCCACCAGTGCACTCCATGCACTCCAGGCTGTGGGACACAGCAGTGAGCAGTGCTCCCCCCCACTCATCCCAGGGCTCCCACCCCGCTGCCTTTGGGAATTGGTTCTCCCAGTGTCCCCTCAGAGCTGGTGCAATGCCCTGTCCATGTTTGCTCTGAGCTTCCAGGTCACACTGGATGGTGAACCATGAAGTTCCTTTGGGAACTGCCCCGAGAGCAGTAACTGCCTGAAAACTGAGCAGTTCTAAAAGCCAGCAGTACTGAAAAAACTTTCAGATTTTTCCAAAGAGATTGTTCAGACATAAAGCCATTATCCCTCATCTGAAACTACCCTGAGCATTGCTCCCACTCTGTGCCAATGCCTGGCTGCAGAGTGAGCAAAATTTTGTAATTTGGAGAAGGAAAGGTTAAATGAAATGGGTTCTAAGGCATATTCCTACAGGTATGTGAGGAGACAAAGCATCTTCAGTGGCTGCCTGCAGCCAGCCCAGCCTCGTGATGCTTTTTCTGCCCTCTGAAGCACAATTTTGTTGGACCAAATCAAATGAAGGGAAAAGCCTTTTTATTTTTGAAGGGGTATTTCCATTCCTGGGCTCCAGGTCCTGGGAAGAGCCCAGTGTGGTGATACCCTGCCCCAGCCCTCCTGTCTGTATCTGAGCCTGGAGGCTGAGCTTAGCTGGACCTCTGGGCTGAACCAGTGTCGCTTCACTAATTGCTCTAGTGAGATTAATTACCCCGGGATGTTTCTCAGTATTGGCTTTGTAACTATGCATTAGCTCTGCACTTTCCACACTCCGAGGGGCTGCAGTGACAGGCTGGGATCTGTCAGTGCCGTGTTGCACTCCGAGCTCCTGTCACCCCTCAGTCTCATCCCTTCTGGGGGACTTTGATCCCTCCAGGGCTCCACCTCGGGCTCGGAGGAAGCCCTTGGGATCCTACAAAGTACCTTGTTTTCCTCTGTGAACCCCTGGGCTCTTGCAGCCACCTCTGAGCCCTCCCAGGAGAGCTCAGAAGGGCGTGAGTCTGACCAGTGGCAGAGGGACCCCAAACAGCCGCTCCAGGGGGACCTGGATCCAGGGGGTCCCCAATCCTATTAACCTGCCAAACTGCTCTGTTCACAGCAGCTGCTGCCTGAGGCTTTATTAATTCGTGCCAAGCCTTTGTCTCCTCTTTGTAAACCACCCATTTACTCTGTAAACTCTCCACAGAGTCAGCGATACCTCGGGGGGAGCCGGTGCTGTTTTCCCCCTTCCCCTCCATGGCCTTGTGACGCCCTGGCCCGAAACCCACGGCGGGCCCGGG
>WEIV01017483.1:309101-325137 GCA_013390005.1 Calyptomena viridis | reverse complement strand
CGCAGCCCCGCGTTGTGTGTTGCAGTGAGACGCGGCGGAGCGGGGTACGATGAGCCCCGGCAGCCGCGACCGCCAGCGCTGAGCCCGCCCCGGCCGCCGCCGCAGCGGAGATGGACGCGGAGGCCGTAAGTGAAACGGGGCCGGGGCACGGAACTGCCCCGGGAACTGCCCTGGTGACGGACCCCGGCACCGGTTCGGGGCACCAGCCCCAGCAATTAGCCCTGGAAACTACCCCAGGCACCTGCCCCTGGCATCGTTCACTGACACCTGTCCTCGGCCTCCGCCCCAACAACCGCCCTGATAACGGGCCCTGGCACCAGCCTGGGCACCAACCCCAGCAATTAGCCCTGGAAACTACCCCAGTACCTTCCCTGAACCCCCTGGTACCTGTCCTGAGAACAGCCCCCAGCCCCATCCCTCCCGGGGCCATCACCACCCTCACTGCACCCCCAGCTCGGGGATTCAGTTTAAAATACTCCCTGGGAATTTCAGAGCTGACCCCACGGAGCAGTGCTCAGGTGTGTGGAAGCTGCTCTGGCAGTCAATAAATTAATGGGTGTGTTGTGGCCTGACTGATAAAACCTGTTTGGATTCCAGTTGGTTGCTGTGATATTTGCTGTGCAGAGCCTTGTGCTGCCTCTTGTCATGGGAGCCTGTGACAGCATAAAACGGGCAGAGGGGAAGAGCACTTCACCTTTTGGGTCCAGTTTAGAAGTTCCAGGGATCACTAAAACACTTGCTGTTTGTGAAAACACCCTCCAGGGCTGTTCTGTGTGGCCCGTGGTTGGGACAGGCATGGAATAGACCTGTCACTTTGCTGTCACCAATGTTCAGTCTTATCCCAGAGTCCCAGGATGGGTCAGGTTGGAAGGGACCACTGCAAGTCCAACCCCCTTGCTCAGGCAGGATCTAGAGCAAGTTCCTCAGGATCATGTCCAGATGAGTTTTTCCAGGGAAGGACACTCCACAACCACTCTGGGCAACTTATCAGTGCTGCTGTATCAAAGGTCATGTGAGGGCAAGAGTGTCCTTTCAAATCAGCCTTTATTCTGATCTCATTTTCTTCCTGGCCCCTTGATGTGATGCTGTTTTCCTCCTTTTGCCAAGTTTTCATTTGTTTCTCAGTACCTGTTACTGAGTGCTTTTAGTTTTCCATCCTAAAAATACTACACCTATGTTCAAAATGCCCCTGTACCTGTCTGACTTCCATGTATTTGCAGCTGAAACACAATTTTATGGAATGGGCACCTTAGTTACCAGCAGGCTCCCAATTAAAGGTGTCACTGGACAAATAAAGTCAGAGATCAGACTCTTGATAGTTTAGGAGAATTTCCAATTTAATAAATTTCAAGGAGAACAACTGACTCAGGATATTAATTAGTGTCCTGTGGGTTCCTGTAGACGATCCCCATCTGGCAGAACAAGCCCCATGGCTCAGCACGCAGCGTGGTCAGGATGATTGGGTCAAACCTCCCTCTGAAACCCTGTCCCAGAGCCACCTTTGAGGTAAGTGGCTCGTGGGGTTTGGGGGTGGCTGGAGGGAGCTGCTGTTCTGGGGCAGGACAAGGCACTGCCTCAGGATGCTCTTTGTCACCACACGTCTGCAGAGTTGTGGCCACAAAACTTGTAGCAGTACAGTTAATTTTAAGGTGGTTGGTTTTTATTATTTCTTTTATCTTTTAATTCTGTTTTTGTAAAGTGATCATTGGCAACTTGAGGAAATCCCTCCTTAGGTGATGTCTGTGGATAAGGTTAACAGGCTGGAGGAGATGGAAACGTGGAATAGTTGACTCAGTGCTTTGCTGTGTGACCTCCAACAAGCCTCCTGCCCTCTGGGCCTGTTCCCTAAACAGTCACACAGGGTTTTTGGAGGCACTGACATCACTGCTGGAGCTCAAGGACAGCACTGGGACTTGTAGTGGCAAAGTGTTGCACGTGGCCTTGGCTGGATCAGGTGTCCCTTCCTGCCTCAGACACACACCAGCACACCAGGAACATGCAGCAGCCAACACAGGGAAGCACTTCCCAAACCCCATGGTGTTGCTGTTGGACATCTGACAGACACAGCTGCTGCTCTGCGGCTGAGGAGCTCTGCCAGCCAGTGCAGCACATGTTGGGCAGCTTCAGGAGGCAGAACCACCACCTCCTTAACAGTATTTTCTTTTTTTTAGGTTCTACCAAGCGTTTCAGATCTCTATTTAAACGATGTGCCCCCAGTCCCCACCTTGGCTGACATTGTATGGATTGCAGCAGATGATGAGGAAACTTATGCCAGAGTCAGGTTGGTTCCTCTCTGTGTCTGCAGGCCCTTGTTTTTATCCCCTGATTTGCTTTGCACAGCTCAGGCCAGACGTTGATCAAATGGTCACTCAGTCCTCTCAGGGTCTGACGTGCTGCCTCTTGAAAGACATTTTTCCCAAGAGAAGAGAGTGAAAAATGACAAAGGACTCTGGGAGGAATTCCTGTAGGAAGTGCCAAGTGCCATGTTTTGCTCAGTGGCTGATCTGTGCACAGTAACCCCCTGATCTGGGGTGTTTTCTGGTTAGGAAGTTGAGTCTTCCTGGGACTGAAATATTCTGCCTTTTTGCCTTAAAGCAGGGCAGTAGTCACAGTTGTCTTGTGAGAAATAAAATGGACTTTGGAACCAGAGGCAAAAGTTAATGGGTGACATTTCCCCTGTGCACCCAGCACGAGGACACGGTCACCAGGGGAGAGGTGACTTCATGTGAGCACACCCAGACTTTTGTCCCTGAGTCCTCTCACCACATTTTGTGCCATTGGGTCACGATTTCTGTGTCAGACTTGCAAAGAATCACACAAACAGTGGTTTGAGTTGGAAGGGACCCCAAAGCCCATCCACATCCCCCCCCTGCCGTGGGCAGCGACACCTTCCACTATCCCAGGTTGCTCCTCATCCAACCTGGCCTTGAGCACTTCCAGGAAAGGGGCAGCCAGAGCTTCTTCTGTTCCTTTTAACTCGTTTAGCTGAAGGTTTCTGCCCTCAGGGGAGGCTGAGCAGTGTTGCCACAGAGAGCTTTGGCCCTTGTCAATGCTTTTGTCCCTAGAAGTGACACTCGCCCGCTGAAGCACAAGTGGAAGCCGAGTCCCTTCACGGTGATCCAGCGAAACGCCTCGGTGCCCAACCTGAGGAGGCAGGAGGAGAAGCTGCTGGCCCTCAAGAAGCCTGGTTTGCCAGCCCTGAGCAGAACCACAGAGCTCCAGGATGAGCTGAGTCACCTCCGGAGCCAGATCGCAAAAATAGTCGCTGCAGAGTCAGGTGGGGACACGAGGAGTTGGATTCAGTAACTCAGGGCTGAGTTACTCAGTGTTATTTCCTCCACACTGAGCAGGCTCAGTGTTGGTTTCCAGCAGAGCTGTGAGGGGATGTCAGCTCAGGGCTGGATCCGTCTATTTTTATGTTCTATTGGAGGGTTCCAGCTTGTTTTTAAGATAATCCCAGCTGCTGCTTTGTGGCTGCATTTGGAGGCACCTTATTTCATGAAAACATTGGTGTGTTCTTGCCATTCCTGCTCCAAACCAGCCATGAGTGCAAGGGTTGTGTCTTGGTTTGGATAGAAGTGTTGGTGTTTCTTCCTGTGCAAATGACACAATTGTTTGCCATTTCTGTAGCAAATGAGGTATTTGGGGAAAAGCCCAGCTGGACTGATGCCTTTCTTCCTTCTAGTAAAATTTTGGGCAGTTAAAAGCCATGATTTAGCCCCAGAGCTAAGGGAAACACTTCATACTTGTCTCCCTTTTGTGGCTTTTTCCCTGTAGTCAGCTCTAAAAATGTGCAATTTGGCTGCTTCAGAGTTTGTGACTAGTAAAGAAATCCCTTGGTGTCTGTATATGGAGAATTCAAAAGGCAGAGTTTATCTCCCTGCTCAAAAAACATAGAAGTTTTGCAGACTAAAGAAATGTAGTCCTTCCTGAAGACAGTTTTTCTTAAAAGCTGTTTCTTTTATGCAAAATATTTTGCCAATAACTGAGGTGACAGTTGTGTTATGGCTGCTTTCCAGAGGAAAAGAAGGACCTGTAATTCTTCCTATTACTTTAAAAATCAAAAAAAAAACCCCAAGATTGTGCCACATTTTTAACACATTAACCTCAACCATGCAGGGAATGAGCATAAAAGGAGGCAGCACAGATGTCTCCTCCAGAGACATGTGTGTCCTCATCCTTCTTTGTGCAAGATCAGAGGAACCAAACTGAAATAGAAAAAAGACAGTCTGATTTTTTTTTTCCCTTCTCAGTGTTGTCTCAGCTCTACAGTTGGCCAGAAAAGTCTGTTTAAATTCAAGGAGAGTCATAACGAGGACAATTAGAGATCCAGATGAGAGAAAAATGGTTTAATCATTACAAACCTCTTTCTCCCCCCTGCCCAGAGTGTGGGAACAGCTCAGGTTGACTCAGTCAATAGCAGGAGAGGTGATTTAGAGCCTCTGCTGCAGCTCCTCATCTGATGGAGGAGATGAGCACTTAGGAGGCTTATTTTGGGAAGATTGATGTCAAAACAAGAAATATTGTGTGCTCTGCTTTATCATCTACTGTTAGAGAAATCCCTTCTTTGGGGATTGATGACTTTCTGCCAGTTCACTCTCGAGGCCAAGGGCATCAGTGCTTGGAGGTGCAGCTGGTTTTCAGTGCCAGAGGTTCTTCCAAGGAGATGTTTTATACTGGAAATGCCCAATCTGTTTTCACATAACACTGGGAATTCCTGTTGTTCTCCTCACTGAGTTTTACATAATATTAGAAAAAACATGAATGGAAACCAGTTCAGATAATCCCAAATAAATCCCTTCTTCCCTGTGGAAACAGGTGGGTGCTGCACCCTGTGCAGGTGGGGATGGGAAGCAGAACTGGTCAGAACTGCAGGCACAGGGGGAGATAAATCCTGGAGCTCCTGAACAGGCTCTGCATTCCCACCAGGCATCGTGGATGTGGGGAAGGAGCCTGGCAGGAAAAGGGAGGCCAGGAGTTCTCAAGGTACTGAAGGAAAAGAGGAAGAAAAAAAAAAGACAATTGAGACTTGAATTTTGACACAGGCTCCCTCTGTGACCCTGAGCAGCAGCTAAAATCTCTGTGCCTTTATTTTTTATTTGCAAAACCAGGAAAAGTAAATATTACCTGGGTTGTGCAGGGTTTGAACAGGAGGAATGATGGGCATGGCAGGAATAGAGATACACCAGGAGGTTGGTGGGATAAAAAGTGCTGGAGGAGGAATCACAGTGGACATGGAGTGGAACAGAGAATAGGAGGGACTTGTTTTCCTGCAGAGGGAGGTTGGCTGGAGATGCCTCTTGATTTACATTCTGTTGTTCTGAGGAAAAACTGACCCCCCTGGTTTGATGTGAGTTTGTTTACCCCCCTCTGTTGTTTTCTTTTCCAGCTTCTGCTCAGTTAACACCAGATTTATTATCTCCAGGGAGTTCAAATGCATCTTCTCCTTTACATTGTTTTGGCCCCTCTTTCCAATCCACCACTTCCTTTGTCATTAGCGACATCACGGAGGAGGAGGCAGAGCTGGAAAGCCCCGAGCTCCCCTCAGTGTCCCTGCTGTGCTCTGCAGCCTCTGAGAGCTGCAAACCAGACCCAAAGGATCCCGAGGAGGAAGACTCTGTGTCCCTTTCCAAGGCCAGCAGTTTTGCAGACATGATGGGAATTCTTAAAGACATTCATAGGATGAAGCAGAGCAAGGACTTGTAAGTGGTTCCTGAATTCTTTTGGATTTTATTTTATCTCTTGTTTTTTGGTGTGTTCAGTTGTTATTTTCTGGGCACTGCACTCACTGCTGGTGCTGCTCCTTTATTTGTGATTCACAGCTGTGTTTATGATTTAAATTATAAATCTGTTTAGAGCAGAACTTGGTCACACATTCCTGGGTTTTTGTATTAATTCCCACCTGGATGAGGAACAGTGGAGGGGAATTTCAACTGATGAGCATAATGTGGCTGTTTTAACTTGTTCACCTCACCAAAAGCTGTGTTTGCCCAGATGCAAACCAGGACTGTGTGTGTTGGTCACACCACCAGCCCCCCTCACATTCCCAGGCACTTGGGAAGCTCAGCAGCTTTTCCAGAGTGGCACATTCAGGAATTAACACATGGAGCTTCTCAGCTTCTCTGCTTGTGCATCTGGCCCAGCCCTGAATGTGGGCAGAGTGAGTTTTCACTTGTCTCATGACAAGTTGACACATTGATCATGAGAACACCCCAAGCTGCTCCATGGCTGGGACAAGATTCTGCCCAGCTGAGAAAGCTCCTTCTTCAGTGCTGGCTGAAATCACAGTGATGAAGTTCAGTCTCCACATTTCTCAGCCCAGCCATTATGTTGTGTAAGATTCCTGGCCAAAAATAACACGTTGTGTGATGGCTCTTCACAATTTCTGTGCCTAATTTGGTTTAAAAGAAATTAAATTCTCAGCACTGAAAGGATTATGTAGTCAAAGGAGAGGAATTTGTTCAGCTTCCACCTCCATCACTCACACATTTCACCCCTTTCCTCTTGTTTTCCTGAGTGTTGTTACTCAAAGCTTAAACACTTTTATATATATTATACATTTATATTTATATAAATTTATATTTTTAAATGCCTGTTATGTGTCTTAGGGGTGAGGATTCAGGGACCACAAGTGAATTGTTCTTTCTTCCTGTTGCAAAGCAGAATTATTGAAATATTAGGCAAAAGGGCAGAGGATTAAGAAAAATCCTGTATTTTCTGTGGCTCAGTCTGTTGCACAGCAGAATTATTGAATTATTAGGCAGATGGAGAGAAAACTAAGAAAAATCCTGGGTTTTGTGTGGCTCAGCCACATTGACTTAACAGGGATTAGGGTTTGGCTTTAGGGAACTGTGATGGTCACTCTGGTATTGCAGGTGGTTCGTGCTGTGCCATGGAATGTTTTACCTGTGCAATGGTTTCCAATCACCTGTAAAATGTAATTATCACTCTTGTCATCAGTGCAGGCTGCTGGGGGAGCTCTTAGGGCAGGGAAACTGCTGCTGTCTGTGCCACAGAGGGAGCTGGGCATTGTCCAGGGGGGAAAAAGCACAGATTGTGGCAGGGAAATCCAAGGAATTTTATCCCTGCCTGGCTGTGCCAGCAAGGCTCCTGCACATCCCAAGGTCCCAGCAGTGGCTGAGTCCCCAGGAGCTGGGGGGAGGCTGTGACAGAGTGTGTGGGGACAGGGACAGGGACATTGCAGCACAACTTTTCCATGGAATGTGGGAGAGCAGCTCCTGAGGGATGAAGGGGTTTGATCCTGGGGCAGGACAGGGTGAGTGGGTGGGAGCTTTGTGCACGAGGAGAGGCTTTTCCAGCAGCTTTGATTCTTTTTAATGTCACAGGAGATGGGGGAGAGCAAAGATTTGGTGCTGAGGGGAGGGAAGAGCTGCCAGATCCCTCCCTGAGGCAGGACTGGATCACCAGGGCCCTTCTCCCTTGTCTTTGACTGATTATCCAGGGAATTCTGGGACAAAAGGGCTGTTTCATGCTGGAGCTGAACTCTTTTCCCTCATCTCTCTCTCAGCCTCTGACTCTCCTCCTCAGTGACATTTTAGGGTTATTGCAGCTTAATTAAAGCTGTCTGAAGAGTCAAAGGTACTTGAAAAATTAAGTGAATCACTGGTGTTCCTGACTTGATGAGGTTTAACTCCTCACACACCCCTCAGTGCAGTTGTGGAGCTGCACTGGGAGCCCTGAACAGGCTCAGGTGCTCTTTAAGTGGATGAAAGTACCAAAAGATGCTTAAAGAGATAATTACATTGATGCTTCTTGCTGCTCCTGTGTAGGACTTGGTGCTTAAACTGAGCCTTGGTGTTTAAACCCAACCCTGGTGCTTAAGACAGCTTTGGAAGCTTCAGGAATAAGGGAGAAACTTGGAGGAATGTGCTTGTTCCAGCAAATCTGAATTACAGCCTGTTCCAATGTCTGTGGTGGAGATACTCCAGGAGGATTTTTTTTTTTTTTTAGGGATGTTTGAAACACCCCATAATGTTTTCTGAGCAAGGGAGGACTTCAGCTATAAAAAAATAAGGCTCTGAAATTATCATTGCAGGTTGTAAATGAAACTGTAGTGAGCAATTCATGATACCTGAGGGAAAAGAACTGGAGCTTGGCTTCCTGTAAAATCATTTACTGCTAAAATGAGCTGCTTGTGTGAACTTGTTGGAGGAGGCAAACTGCTCTGAGAACAGAAAAACTTGTGTAGTGGAAGGAAATGTGTACCAGCCCTGCTTTAAAATGCCTGTAAATAGGAAATAATACACCCATTGTGCCACAGAACTAATGAAAAAATACATAATTCCAGGACTTCACCTCAAACACCTCACTGCTGATTTATGTGAGGGGATGGTGGCTGTAAATAATTAATGAAGTTTGGGTTTCTTTACTTGTTATTAGCACAGGTGAATAAAAATTATACAGAGCTTTGATAGTGAGATTTCCAGGATCCCCCTTGAGCCACAAAACGAGCTCCTGGTTTTCTCAGCCAACATGAAAGAGGCTGAATTTTATCTGCTTTTTGATGTTTTCCTGGTGTTGTTCTTGCACCTCCTCCACTTGTGACAACAGCTGATTGTAAAGGCTGCAGAAAAACACTTGAAAGACTCTACCCAGAGCTGTTAATCATGAATTTTGGCACTTGCCTGCACTAATAGTCAGTGGTTTTGTCTCCCATGCAGGAACAGACCCTCCCTGAAG
Source organism: Calyptomena viridis (assembly GCA_013390005.1). Taxonomy (NCBI): domain Eukaryota; kingdom Metazoa; phylum Chordata; class Aves; order Passeriformes; family Eurylaimidae; genus Calyptomena; species Calyptomena viridis. The sequence goes on along the minus strand of WEIV01017483.1, from coordinate 316,437 downwards.
GAGGAGGACCCGGCTGTTCTCATTGCAGAAGTTCTGAGAAGAAAATTTGCCCTGAAGGATGAAGATCTGAAGGAGAAATGATGTTACTGTCATTCAGCTCTGTAAGCAAAAGTGTTATGCTCCCAAACTTTCCTCCACAGTAGCTGCCTTCCTAAGGATTGAGCCTTTTGCCTCTTTTATTATTAGACCTGGTTTCTGCACCAGACCCAACGGATTTGATGTGTTTTCCATGTGTTGTTATATTTAAGAAAAAAACCCACTTTTTAAGAAGATGGACATTCTTTTCCACCTGTGTTTTGATGTTGATTATTGCTAAGGATCTCCTGGAGTGCTGCTGGATGATGTTCTTTCTACACTTGTCCTTAGGTTCCAATTAAGCATTAACAGCCTCGTTACGATACAACCATTTCCATTTCCAGCACAAACAGCTCAAACCTCCAGTTCTTTGTTCTGAGTATGGTACAGAGCTTCTGAAAATAAGCTAATTAATGCTTCCAGGTCTTCAGGCTGTTGGATCACAGTGGAAAAAGATGTTTTCCCAGTGACAGGATGGAACAAACCCCTCAGTGGGGTCTGTAGTGTGCCCTGGGTATTTAACTCACAGCCCACAGTTGCATGACAGAATGGCCTTAATTTCTTGCCAGTAATTTAATGTTTCATTACTAGTCCTTGTATTCCAAACCTGTATTTTATTTAGTGTTCAAAAGGTCTATTTATTGACGCACCAATGCAAAGGGCTGAGCTCCCCCCAGACCAGGGCAGAGCTTGGCCTTGGCTGTGGCTGCAGCTCTCACCCACTGAAGAGTTTTCCTTCAGCTCCATGTTCTCTGCAATGTTCCTCATGGCTGTATTTAAAGTATAATTTTTTTTTTCCTTTATATAAAATGGAGCCTTAATAAGACAATGGTTGTCCTTGAGATGATTTAATGTGCTCGTGTCGTGTCTGGGGGGTGGGATTTCAGCTGCTGCAGCTGAACAGACTCAGCTGCCAAGGATTTTCTTAATCCACCTTAATTTTCTTAATCAGGGGCCCTCTGCCCTTGAAAAATTAAATCATCTTCCTCACCTTAAAAACGAGGGAAGAGGCTTTTATGGCAGAGAGCAGAAAGAGCATCAATTTTACAGGGACTTGATACAGGTCCTGGACAATATGATCCTTCTCCCTCCCCCCTCTACAAGGATTTGGTGGGAAGATGGAGCTGTAACCAGGAGTCCCAGTTCCTGGGAAGATGTTCCACATGCAGACTGGACAGTACTACAGGCTGTGATCCTATAAAACAGTCAAAACCCTTATAAACAAACTCCAACATTTTATTTGTATTAAAATCCCAGAGAACAAGATGCCTGTGGCTGCTGGTTACACCCTGCAGACACAGCAGGTTCACTTCCCAAATTCTCACCACTTCCTTACAAAAAACCCACCCTCCTGCTGCACAAGAGGCCACACTGAGGTCACTTACCAGTGTTTAATCACCCTGTTCCCTTCAGAGTCCTGTGTGAACAGTAACTCGGGGCACAGCTCCAGCTGCTGCCCCCAGGGCTGGCTCGAGGCAGCACAGCTGGAATTGTCCTTGGGCAGATCCCTGTGGGAGCTGTCCCTGTCCCTGTGGGAGCTGTCCCTGTCCCAGCAGCCGTGAGCAATGACCCTGTTCCCCTCTGAGTCCTGGCAGAAGAGCTGCCTGCAGGGACTGCCCCGGGCCCCCCCAGCCCCTGCCGTGTTCTGGCCACGCTCTCTCAGGGGCTGAGCTCTCACTGGGCTCTGTGGGGATGAACAAATCCCCCCAGGAGCCCAGGGCCTGGCTCCAGTTCCAGGATTTATATCCTCAGTTAAAGAATGAACACTACTCGATTGCTGGGGTTCCTTACTCTGCTTTGCACCAAGCCCTGGTGGGAAATGGAGTCCAGCCTTCACCTCCTGGCCCTCCTGTTTGGTTACCCCCCAGTCTGACCTGCTGCTCCCCGAAACCATTTCTCCAGTAAATAACTGGGATTTGTTCCTGGGAGTGATGATCCAGGTGGAGCTGCAGCACCAGGAATCCCCCCCAGCTTTGCTCGGGCTCTGTGACTCCACCTGCAGCTCCCAGGAGTCTGGCAAAGGTGCTTTCCCTGCCCAGCACTGGGATGGGACCTGCTCCCCCCCCTTGGATCCAAAGGGTTGGTCCTGGGCTCCCTCCATCCGTGGCAAGGCCAAGATCTTCACAGGGCAGGTGGCCAGAGGGACATCTGTGTCTTTGCTGTCTTTATTTGGGGTGAAAGGAGATGGCCTGGAGTTTTCTTTGTCTTTTTCATCTGAAAACAACACAGAATTGGTTGAAGCCAGAGCTGGCAGACACAGTTCTCAGGGTCAGTCACTTCCCACAGCACCATTCCTGCATTGACCCAGACCTGTCACTTCCCACAGCACCCGAAAATGCACTTTTTCTGCCCAGCAAAGCTGCCAAGAGATACAGTGGGGTGGGTTTGCTGTAAGTCCTGCAGTTCCTTCCCCAGACCCTGCTCCTCGTTACCTGGGTGGGAGCTGAAGAAGGTGGGGATGGTGGTTTGCTTGGTGGTTCTGCTCTGTGTGAACACCCCCAGGGTGGGTTTCCTCTCCAGAATTCGGGTGGGTGCTTTTAGCTGGGTGGGGAAAGAAACAAGTGAAAGTGGATACGTAAAAAAAATACAAAACCAATTCTGCCCTTCTTCCATAGCTCCCACCTTCATTAAATAGAATCACAGACCTCGTTGGGTTGGAAATCATGGAATAGTCAGGGTTGGAAGGACCTCTGGAGCTCATCCAGCCCAACCCCTGCCAAGGCAGGGTCACCTGGAGCAGGTGACACAGGAACACATCCAGGTGGGTTTGGAATGTCTCCAGAGAGGGAGACTCCACACTCTCCCTGGGCAGCTGTTCCAGGGCTCTGCCACCTCCACGGAAAAAAGTTTTTCCTCATATTGAGGTGGAACTTGTGTTTCAGTTTATGGCCATTGCTTTGTCCTGCCACTGGGCACCACTGAACACAGTCTGGGACCATCCTCTGACACTCCTTTGGGATATTTGGATGGATTGATGAGGTATTTGTAAGGATCGATGGGATCCCCTCAGCCTTCCCTACCCAGGCCCAGCTCCCGCCGTCCCCGCCCACCGGGGAGATGCTCCAGACCCCGAAACCAACCCCGGGCAATGGGGTACAACTGTTAAATGAACCGAAACACTTCAACTCTCCAGGCTCTGCTGGCCCTCCCCCGTCCNGGTCGGGGCGGGACCGGGACCCGCCCATGGGGATGGAGAAAGGGATTGGGATGGAGAAAGGGATAGGGACGGGATGGCCGGTGCTCCTCGGCAGAGAAGCAGCGGGTGCTGCGCAGCCCGGAGAGAGGCCGCACGACCCGCTCCGGTGCCCTCCCGCCCCGGCCCCTCGCACCGTGTCTTTACGAGCCGCAGCTCGGCCCGCCCGTGTCCTGCCCTGCGTTTGCCCCCTCTGTGCCCACCACGGGTGGGAGATTCGGCCGCAGCGCTGAGATTCCCGTCCTGGCCCTGGGGATCAGCCCCCATCACATCAACCCTCTCCTCCCACTGCACTTCCAGGGATGGGTTGTGCCCATCTTGCTCCCACCGGGTGAGGGACAGGGTCCAGCTCTGAACAACTCCCTGAGCCATATAAGAGGGGCCTGAAATGATAATTAATTCACCACCTTTGTCTGGGGTTTAAACAATCTCACCTTGGGCCGTTTCCATGGGTTAGATTCTAATGGGGGCCAGATGGCAGCTCCTTACCTCATGCTGAGACCTGGCAGCTTCCAAGAGCCTTCCCAAGCCCACCACTGCCAGGGCACAGGGCTGCAGCACCAAACACTCTGTTCCAACTGTTTATTCAGAGGTGCATTAAACCTGTGTACCATTTTATGAGCAAGCTGGAACTACTTCTGGATTTAAAAAGCACAGAAAGCAGCTTTTACTTTCCGCTCCTATAGAAAGCACTTGCTGAGTAACGGTTCATGAGTAACAGTCCTCTTCTCCTGGAGGTTTGGGGCTGGATTCATCCAGCACAACCACAGCTGGGGGGAGCTCACCAGCTTCTCCTTCAGGGCTTTTACTCCTCCTTAAAGCCCAGCTTGTTCTTCACCTTCCGGGCCATGTAAGCGGCTGTGAGGACAGAGCAGGTCACGGTGAACAGGCACAGGGCAGAGAAGTTGTGTGCCAGGTCCCCCTGCAGAGAGGAATAAATGTGGCGCCTGGACTCGTAGTCCAACACCACGGCCTCGATCTGCGCCAGCGTGCAGAGCACCAGGAACACGTGGAAAATCTGGTGGCTCTGCCCAAAGAAGTGGCACTTCCCAGGGAACCACTTCTCCGGGTAAGGATGGGAGAAGAAAAAGGCGCCGACGAGGAAAAACAGCACCTGGCACTTGTGGTAGAGCAGAGCCGGGTCCGGGCGCTCCGAGGGCGGCGCGGTGCAGATGCGATGGACCACGGGGCTGATGTCCAGCAGATAAGCCAGGCCCGAGGGCAGCTCCTGGCACAGCCGGCCCAGGAGCCGGGCGGACTGGTGGTACCGGTACTTGGCGTAGCAGGAGCCGGCACAGGACAGCCACGCCAGGAGCACGGCCGCCGGCACGTAGAACCCCCGGACCCTCTCGTGCCAGCTCGGCTCGATGGCGTAGTAATAGTGCCCCAGGGCACTGCCGTACTGGTAAACGGCAACCCCCACGTAGTCCATGAAGAAGAAGCCGTAGTGCCAGAACTCGGACTTGGCCTGCAGGAGGTGAGCGAGGCTGCTGAACGTCAGGTAGGTGATGGAGGCCGCGAGGATGATGAGCAGGGGCCGCGCGTGCAGGTCCTGCCCGAAATCCACGCGCCACGAGAGCCGCTGGAAGCGCAGCAGCAGCAGCAGCGCGGCCGCCAGGTGAGTCCAGACATTGATGGCCTCGTTGTGCTGCTGGAAGAGCGTGGAGAAGTAGTAACGCCAGGTCTGCCGCACGGGCCGGTAGCCGGTGTGGATGTAGGGCTTCCAGAAGACCTGGGGCACCTCCGAGCTGCTCACGGTGGAGGGGGAGAGCGGCCCCGGGAGCGGCGGGAACTGGCGCACGTTAACGAAGAGCCGGCTCAGCTTTTCGGTGACAAACGTTGCCATGGTCCGGCCGAACTCCGGGTCCTCACCGAGCAAAATAACCTTTGGGGATGGAAAGAAAGTTTTGCTGTGGGGTTTGAGAGGGAGTTCAGCACAAAGTCAACAAGCAGGGGGAGTTCAGATGCTTTGCCAGTTTTTCCAAACAGCCTGAAAGTGAGGATCACCAACAGGGATAGGAAGGAGGCTGAAGGGAGATTTAAAAACTCTTGATGTGCCTCTGCTGCATGCACAGGTAATAGATAGTCTGGAGGAGCACAGGGGACATGAGTATGGGGTTAATCAACTCAATAATTAATTAACCAGGACCATCAGCTGCTGACTCACCCCTTCCCTGCAGTTTGGGAACTGCTAAACAAACCAAGCATCCTAAACAAACTTCCAAGTCCAGATTTTCCCTCTTGTAAACTGTCTGCAGTCTCTGTCCTTAGGAATAACAACAAGCTGCATTCCCACAAGCATCAAGGTGACCTGCTCTACCTCATGAGTGGGGGCATCTGAGAGCAGAAATAACCAACACCACTCACAGAAGATGAAACATTTGGAGTTTTACCTCCTGTTTTCAGCTCCTGGTTTTCCAAGCAGCTTTTCCACAAAAACAATGTGGTTTGAGTGAGTTCATTCTGTTGCATCACTGAGGTCCAGCAGTGTAATGTTTGCTAGAAAATATTTCCTTATTTACATTTTGGAAGCTGCTGTCCTTACCCAGATAAAGGCAGCCCCATCAGCTTCTTCTGCCTTTTTAATAAAAGTTATTGAACAGAACATTCAAAAAATGAGATTTCCCCCCCTTCTTTACCTGCTCTTGCTCAGACAAGTCCTGAAGAAAACAGCCTGAACTCCCATCCAGTTCCAGTGCTGATTTATGCCTCAACCCCTGGTCAGTGCTGTCATTTCAGGGACAGCTCAGACAGGAAAAGCTCTTCAAAGTTTGGGAACAGGAGGAGGTGGGGATGAGACCGTTTGTTTTAAAAGTATCTGTAATTTCTTCATCAAAATGGGTCTGTAACTCATGCCTGCCTGAATCTAAGGGGCACAGATGCAGATGAAATCAGGCTGTTTGCTTCTCAGCTTCCCTCCTGAGTGTTCTCTTCCCACCTTTCCTGGTTAAGAGCCCCCACATCCCACCCCCTGGCAGGGGCAGCACCTCACAGAGGGCCGTGCTGACCCTCCCTTGGCCTCCTAAACCCTCCTGCAATGCTGTGACACACTCAGGTTGCCAGTGAAAAATTAACTTCATAAACCTCTTCCGGACTCGAAGCTCCTGCGCTGAACTGGAACAGCCTCAGGTGCTGCCACAGGGGTGTGGGCAAAAGCAGAACTTCCCAAATTAAGCTGTTTTGACCAAAATTCGATAGGCAGAAAACCCTACCAAGAGAACTTGCCTCTATGCCAGGGCTGCTGCTGCCCACGAGGATGCCCAGGTACGGCAGAGGGGGCTCAGCTCCAGACCGTGTCCGACCCCGTTTCGGCTCCCAGAAGAGAAATTCCTGTGGGAAAGGCACCTCTGGTTTGCTCAGGGAGATGCTGTGGAAGGAGCAGCAGAAACAAGCCAAGCACGAGGCAGGAAAGGGAGAGGTATTTACTTCAGCTCCTCCAAAACTTGTCGGAGCAGGACCTCATTTGCCAAGCTCTTCCCAGCTACGAAGCCTTGAGCGTTAGGAATGGAGCACATCCTGGAAATCATCCATCTGCCTCGCACTCCAAACAACAGCCTCCACACCCCCGCGAGCTGTCAATAACGCTGCCTCAAACGCCTGCTGCTTCCTCCGAAGCGTTTCCTTTCCCCAACAGCATCCACCCATCCTGCTGAATTTTTTTGTGATAAGAGACTCTGCCCCCGGCTGTTTACATCCCGGTTTGCTCCCGCCGCACCGCGGGATCCACCCTCCCAAGGCACAAATATTTCCTTTTTTTTTAAATTAGGATGGGTTTTTACTAGCTCAGCTCACCGAGCCCCTGATAAACCCGAGCCCCCGTAACCTCCATCCCCGAGCAGAGCGGCAGCTCCAGCCCTGCCAAAACCCGCGGAGCCACAGGATGGTTCTCCCTCCCCTGGGATTTTCCCCCCGCCGGGGTGGGGATGCTCCGGGGCGCGGGTGCTGCTGGAGAGGTGGATGCGCAGCGCTCTGGGACCCTTCCCCTCCCGGTGCCCCCGGGACCCCCATCCCCGCCCGGGCACCTGCAGAACGGACCCCTCTGGGCCGGGTTGAGCCTCCGCCGCCTCC
>WEIV01017483.1:284043-302913 GCA_013390005.1 Calyptomena viridis | reverse complement strand
CTCACACACGCGCCCCCCCCGCCCCTCACGGGCCCTCGCGGTGCATGCCGGGGGTTGTAGTTCGGTGACCCCCAGGGAGGGCGGTGCGGGGCACAACCGCGACGCCCCCCCGGCTCCGAGGGGCTCCCGGGGGCGTGAGCCTCGCGCTGGGGTCCCGCTTCTGCCCCCCGCGGTGGTGGGACTTCCTTTGCCTCCCGGCAGTGTGGAGGAGAGGCGGTCAGGGAGGGTGTTGCAGTCCGTGGGGTCCGGCCCCACAGGGGTGAGGGTGGGAGGGGAGCTGTGGGTGGGATGGTCGGGGATGGGCGTGGACCTTGTGGCCACGAACACTGAACTTGGGGCCATGGTCACCTCAGGGCCATGGACACTGAACTCTGGGTCATGCTCACCCAGAGCCATGGTAACCTCAGAGCCACGGTCACTTCAGGACCATGGTTGCCCACAGCCGTGGCCACCTTGAGGCCATGGTCACCCTGGGGCCATGTTCGCCTCAGGACCATGGCCACTTACCTCAAGATCATGGTCACCTCAGAACCGTGGTCAGCTCAAAGCCACGGCCACAGATCTTCACGCCATGGGAACCTCAGGACTGTGTCCACTTACCTTGGGACCATGGTCACCTTGGGACATGATCACCTACAGGACATGGTCACCTACCTCAGGGCTTTCAGTCACCTCAGGGCTGTGGCCAATTTAAGGCCATGGCCACTTGCCCCATGGTCACTTCATGGCCCTGGGTCACTTCAGGATCGTGGTCACCTCCAGGTCATCACTACTTACCTTGGGGCCACGGTCCCATTGGGGACATAGTCACCCACCTAAGGACGTGGCCACTTCAGGACCAGTCCTTTACCTTTGGCCACCTTGGGGTCACAGCCACCACAGGCCAACCCCAAAGAGGGTCTGACAATGTGTTGGCCCCACAGTGTGTTTTGGGGGACACGGCCACCCTCTCCTTTGGGGTGACACCAGCAAGTCCAAGCACATCCAGAAAAGTCATTGCTCATGCAGATTCCACAGTGTGGACACAGTGGCTCCTTAATAATCCATCCTTGTCCTACAGGCTGCCCTGGGGGTTTTACCTTCCCAGGATAACAATATTGCAATCCCAGATAAGCATTTCCCCCCCAAAAGCGTTTTAAATGAACTGGCTCTGTGTTCATATGTTCTATACAAAGGAATTCTGTACAATTCCTGTGGTGGTTTCCACCCTACAGTCACTCCAGTTACACCAAGAGTCGATCCACACAAAAGGCAGATGGACACAGAACAGCACAAATCTGCTACAGCCCCAGCCCAGCAGCTTCCACACCCCAAATCCCGAATAAAGGACTTTTCTGGGACCCACCCGTGTTGTGCACACTCTAAAAATCCAGGATTTTTCACCCCAAAAAAGAGAAATCCTACCTTGCGGAAGGTTAATATTGTGACAGAAAGGCAGAAAGCTTTCAAAACAGAGATTATTTTAAACACTTGCCCTGTTTTTTGCTGATCTGACGTCTATTTCCATGGAAACCACATCCAGCGCCGAGCTGCTAGAATTGGGAGAGGCTTCTGCTGGAGTGGGCATGGGAAGAGCCATTTTCCAGCAGCATGGTAGACCCTTTTTGTGGGATTGGAGGGGTTTCAAGTTCAAAATCTGAAATCTGATGTGGCTGCTTGGCCCTTCGGGATCACTCCTGGCACCTTCCCGGGGTTCCCGGCTCCATCCCAGGGAACACACATCGATGTCACCCACCACACACGTGGTTTTCAATGCAACATCTTGAGTGCTTGGATGAAATTGCATCCAATATTGCTAGAAGACAAAGCAGCCAAGAGCCCCTGCCATCAGCCTGTGTTTTACTTTATCATTTATTAATTATCATCCGTGTAGCTCAACAGCGTGTTGGATGCTTTAATATTAATGCTTTTCAGTAAAATCAGTGAGCTTATCCTGGGATGATCTTGGGATTTCCCGGAGGAAACAAGGTTTCCTGGGCTCGGGGCTTTTGGTTTAGTACCTGTGTGATGGCCTTTAGTCAGTTCTCACCCCCCAGAGAGAGGATGATGAAATATCCTTTACAGCTTTAGAAGAAGGGATTCAGGCTGAGATAAAGCTCCGAGTCATGCTGGCTGTTCTCAGCACTTTCTATCTTATTTCCTGGGCTCTCACAGGGAAAAAAATAAGAAGGAAAAAAAAATAAAAAGACCTGACTGTAACTCACCTTCCTTTGCAGAATGGCTTTAAAGCCAAAAATATTTCTTTTGGATAAGAACTGTCTTATGTAAGAGGCAACATGGTTTATTGACGAGAGGCACCGAGCTGGGAATAGGATTTGGGATCTGTTCTGAGCTCTGGCATTTTCCATGATGTATCACTTGAGTTGAGACTCTTTACCAACCCCTTTACAACACCTGCAACAACCGGTTTTAATTTGAACCAAGATCTTTGAGTGTTGTTGTGATACAAAGAGAAATAACAGCTCTCAGCAGCTGCAAAGACACACAGAAGATCTCATTTTTGGCCTCATTGCAAGAGTGGTTTTATTTTTGGAGCATTTCATAAACCCCACTTGTTTATGTGGCATTTATTTGCGTCTGATTTCAAGGAGAATGGAGTATATGAAAAGCTTTTATTTAATTTGCATTTGATTTGTGTTTATTGACACATTTACTGCAATTCTAAACAGACTCTTCCTTCCTCCAGCCTTGCAGTGTGTGGCTGTGGTAGTTTTTATCTACTGGATTCCTTATTAACAAAAAAAGCTTTTTTTTTTGCCTTAATTCCAGTTTTACCACTAAAAGAGCAGGCATCAGTGGGAGAAACATTCTCCAATATGTCATATTTAGCCCCAAAACAGGGTTTGAGAAGGAAAATACCGTTTCAAGCCCAAATTTAACATCAGAAGGAATTTATGCCAGATGAATTTATGCATCACAAGGAAAATAAAGGATCACAGCAGAACCTGCAGAAGATATTCCTAGAGTAGGAGGGACAAAAGCTCTGTAAATTAGGAATATGACCAGTGGCTATGAAGAATTCAAGTTGTTGATAACAGCACCCACTTAAAATCGTTGCACTCGTGCATCTGGCAACCCCTGGAAATGCTCGAGGGGGGCTCATTCCCACCACAAACTAAATATGAGCCCCCTTGGCTTCATCTCAGCCCACTTTGCTCTTGGTGAAACTGATAAATCAAGGTCTCATTGGAAGGTATGTGTGAATTTAGGATGTGACGTGATCAGATTCAGCATAAAGATTAAAACATCTCTGATGTGCTTATCAAAACATCCCACAAAGAGACTGACATAATTAGGTGACAACTCAGCCCACGGCAGCTCTTTTAACTTGCAAAAAATATTTAATCTCCAATAAGAAAATGTGCTTTCTGAGTATTAAATTGCCAGCCTTAAGCACTGGTGGTGGAGGGACTGACAGCTTATTTGTTAATCAGAGGATGTTTAAAAACACCTTGGTTAGTGATATTACCAAGTGTTTGCTAGGGCTGGTAAGAGCCACTCAATTAGCAAAGTGTATTTTAAAACTAGAAATCCAATATATTATTTGACCTGAATTGATCAGTTTAAGAGATTTAATAAATAACCTGCTGGAGGAGAGAGTAGTTCAAAAGAAATGTTCTCTTGCCTACAAGATTTCTTTCTATCCATGAAATTCATTGGTCTTAGATTTTTCCAAACCATACAATTCTATGATTTTATATTTCTCAGTCTTTGCATTAACTCTGAGCCATTTTTTCCCCCAGCTGCAGCTTTCCCACCCTCAAATTGGATGTGCCAACACAACAAAGATCTCACAAGGAAAATTAGTGGCTGCAAAGGTCTCCTTGATCTTCAGATAAAACCACATTTTAATGCAAATGTAGCTGAGGAGTCCATGGAATTGAAGAATAAACCAAGACTTTTAGGGAGTTTATCCCTCACAACGAAAACTCTTCCACAGGCAAGAAATGTTTGAGATAATTGATATTTGTTTACTAGAGGTGAAGTAGAGTTTACCAGTTACTAGAGGTGTTTAGGCTGATACTATATTTATGCTCAAAAACACCATTAAGAAAATGTTCCCTTCAGAATAAATTTGCACTTGCCAATGTGCTGTTGGAAATAATTTGATTTTTTTTCCAAATCAGACAGGGTGCCTGCCTTTCATTGCCGGGTTGTTTTTTAAGAATTTCACTTGATTCTCTTAATTCCTTCATTAAATGAGACAAGTAAAAGTGCTCAGCACAGATGGTGATTGCGCCTGCAGCAACAGAGATGAAAATATTAATTAATTGCTTTGGTATTGGGGCAATACAACCCTAAAATGTCACGTTCACCTCTTCAAATGCAGCCATGGGACTGGATTACATGGTGTCCAAGTACTGTGGTGGTGGAGGCTGGCAAAGCTTTGGAGTAGAAGAAGAACACAAGCTGCTAATGAAATAAAGACAGAGGCTCCAGGAGAATTCTGCTCCCCTTCCAAAAAATTCTCTAACACACTGAAATGCCCACAGACCCTAAAAAAAAGGTCAGGGGTCACAGGCACCTCCATCCTCAGGATGCTGAAGGAGATCTGGTCTTTTCCCTCAATAGGTCTGCCTTTGACCCAGCCTGCTCAAAGGAACAGCAGAATTCCCTTCCCAGCCTTCTGGCATGTTTTTATTCTTTGTTTCCTAAGAAAATGAGGGTTTAGTTGTTCAAACTCCTTCTGTATCTCTGCCTTGTCCTCTCCCCCAGCTTTTAGCTTTAGTCCCTGCCCCTCTGATAAACATGGATAAGAGCTCGGTGACATGAATTCCACAAGTTTCTTGAAAACAGATGGCTGGGGAGAGGCAAGAGCGAGGAAAAGGCTCCAGCACAAGCCCAACTATTATTAGAGAGAAGAGATTTCACACCAGGCAGAGCTCCCACAGCCACTCCCTCGAGCAGGGAGGGTTTCAGAGCTGGTTGTTTCCCCCAAGGCACTGGCAGATCCTGCAGGACATTCCTGTGCAGGTGAATTCTCCTGGCAAATATAAGGACAGATCCATGGGGATGCTGCTCCCACCTCCACTACATCCAGAAACACGTGTTGGAAGCTCTCCTGGAGATCTTCTCGTGCTGCTTTCCTCCTCTCCTTGCTCCCAACTGAGCTGGGAGCCTCGACCCATTTCTCTGCATCCTTCCTGCTTTTCCCTTTCTGCTCCAAACTGGAGCTCACAAATTTGCATTTCCATATGGAGCACCGAGAGCTTTGCTATTCAAGGAAGGCTGTAAACATCTCAGTACCAGGGGTTCAAAAATAACTGTGCTGCTCTGAGCTGCATCACCCTGTGATAGTGAAGGGCTGGGGAGAAGCACGAGAAAAGGGAATATGGGGTGGGGATTTTTCCATGTGTGAGCCAACAGAAAATGCACTAATTAGATTTCAAAAGTGTCAGAGTCAGCCATTTCAGCTGGGATACAGCAAAGGAGACTGTGTGATTCTGACAACCACATGGAATAGCAATGCATGGGGAAACCATAAAATATTCAACAGCCATAGAACATTCCAGTAAAGACATTTGCTTTGGATCTTTGAAAATAAGGTGGAGGGGAGGAAGAAAATCTGGGTACAGCACTAATTATTCTCCAGTTTCTAATTAGCTCCTTGAATTTAAAATATGGATTCAGCTCCACCAGCAGCTCAGCAAGTCCTTTGTGCTATTAATACTTCCCTGGCGTGATATGGTTAAAAATACTCCCACCCTTTCAAGACAAAATGTGGCTTGAAAGTGTCATGATGGGAGGAGTTCAGGGATGGAAATCCTCTTAAAGGAATATGACTTCCCCAATATCAAATAAACAATATGAACGAGCTTGTAACAGCCCCCAGACTGAGCCTGCTCCCACAAAGAGCAAATGTGAAAATAGTTCTCAATGCAGAGTTCTCAGGCCACCTGATATCAGAGAGGTTTTCCCTGGCAGAATCAGTGCACAGCCAAATGGGAGCAGGTTTTTCTTTTCCAGGGGATCTGCTGCCTGGGGAGCAGGTGGATTTGCAGTTCTCGTGTGTCTGGGTCCTTCAGACACAGAGCACGATGCTGAATTCCAACCAAAAAGCAGGATTTTGAAGTGCCCCCCCTTCCTCACATCCAGGGAACGCTGGAGATCCCGACCTGCCCAGAGCAACAGTCACAGCTCATTTTTCCATGGAATTCCATAGGTGTTTGTGGGTGAGATCCACCAGACACTGTGGGCTGAATAAAACATGCCTCTTCCCACAGGATTTGTGAGCCAAGGAAACGAGTCTGTTGGGGTTTTATGGAACATTTTGACTTTGGCTTGAGGAGTCCAGATCTGTATTTCCACACTTCAGATCCTCTCAGGACAATAAGCTGTTTCCCTCCCATCCCCACCGAAAATTCTGCATCAAAATGGGTTAATTCCTGCTCAGTTGCCCTGGAATCTCAGCAGTACCAGCACGGGAACAATACCTGCACTTAACATTTGCTCCCGTGCTGTTTGATCCCTTCTCCCCCTGCTAATGTGAGCCCGTACTAGATCGATATATAAATTAAAAGACAAAAGAACCTGACACATCCACTGTGCCTGTGAGAGCAGACAAAGCCAGGCTTTCTAGTGGAAAAACATCCCTGTCTTTTAGGCAATAAAACCAGCAAACTGCTGCTGTACAGCAAAATCAACACCCAGAGAGATGCCCTGATGTGATGGGCAACACAAGGGCTTTGTTTTAAATACATTTTGAAAAAAAACAAACCCCAACCAAGGCCTTAAGTGATAAACAACAGCCACCAACAGCACGAGGGGACCAGGCAGCCTGAAGTTGGTGGCTTGGGGTGTCCAGTGACACTGTGTCACCCAGGGAAGGGTGCTGACCATCTAATTTGGGATGAAAATATAAACCAAAGGGTTAAAAAGGAGGATGAGACATTTGGGGTCCCCTCCTTGCTCAGCAACCTGCTCTCCCCCTCCCCACACTGAGTTGGAAGGCAGGGGCCAGCTGAGCTCAGCCTGTCCTTCCTAAAATGGGGTAAAGCTGGACGTGGACCAAAATGGATCATCTCAATCTGTTTCAGCAGCTTTTTTGGAGCAGCCTGGAACTGAAGAAACCTCACACAGCTCCTTCTCTGCTGCAGCATCTCAGTTTACCTCCTCGGTCCTTTTTTCCCACTGTTTATTCAGGAATCATCTCTAGGTCAGCAAGAGAGCACTCCAGCCTGAAACAGGGCTTCTGCTGCAGAGGGAAAACTGTCAGGAAAACCAGTTGTGCCCTCAAAATCCCCTGGATGCTGCTGCCTGAGGGAACTGGAGCCCTCTTGGCCCGTGGCATTGCATTTTGAAGGGCAGGGAACTGATGCCTGGAGCACAGAGCATTGAAGCTGGGCAAGCACATGCCCAGCTCTGCATCCCAAGGGTCTCTCCTGCCCCGGGATGCAGCGTGGGAGGAACTTGGGAAGATGACAACATCCAGCTGAATCCCCCATGATTGCAGCATCCGAGGTTTTCAGCTCAAGGATTTGATGATAAAAACTTGCCTTGGAGATGAAGAAACTCGAATTTCTTTTGGAATTTCTCCAAAAGTTTTGATTTTCTGAGGGGATAAAACAACAGGAAAACAAGTGTATACTCACCAACCCAAGGAATTGTGCTCAAGAAGGTGCTGCCCAGGTTTGGGTCAGCACTGCACCCGTGCCCATGCTGGTCTTCAGGGCTGGTACCACAGCCCCTGACTGGGCTCTGAGCTGCTCTGCCAGGGCTTGTGTGTCCTCACTGCCCACACTGGGCTCAGCTGGCAGGGCCCTGGACCTCCCCAGCCTGTTGCGAATCCAGGCCTTACTATTTTCCTTAAAAATACAAGAAAAAGGGAAAAAACCCACAAACAAACAAAAAAACCATCCAAACCGCCACAACTGCTTTATGGTAATTACAAGGAGGTTTAACACATGTCTCGATTTGCATTAATTAAATCAACAGAGAAGCTTCAATTGAAGCAAAAGAGATTTTCTGTACCGGCAGCAAATGCTGCGGGAGGCGGGAGCCGGGAACTCCTGTTTGCTGCATGGATCTGCAGCGGGATGGGGAGGGATCTGCCGGCTGGAAGGGGCTTCCCAGGAGGGAGGATGAGCTGGGGGTGGGGAGGATGAGAAGAAGCCTCTCAGCTCTAAGATGTGAATTGCTCCAAGCCGTTCTGTGCTGACACTGTGGGATTTGAGCCCATGGAGTGGAAATCTTTGGAGCAGAGGCCGGTTGGAGAGCGGAGGTTGCTCTGCAGGGATAAGTCGTGGGTAAGAGGAATGTGTCCATTCACACCCCAGCCATGCTGCAGGCACAGCTGTGAGGGGAATATAAATGGGCAGCAGGGTTTTGTTGGGTTTGGGTTTTTTTTATTTTTAAAGCCACCGGTTTGAATATTGAAGCAGAGCAGACACACTGGAATGCCTGGCTGGAATTGAGCTCTTCCAACATACATCCCTCCAGGGCTGGGCTGCCAGCCTGCAGGTGCGTGCTCCCAGGGTCGACCCCCCAATGTAACAGCCCTGAGAAACAAAACCCATCTGGATTTAGGGGTATAAAACACACTAGTTCACATCCAAACCCAAACCTCTGTGTTGGAAGGACGTGACAGCCCAGAGATGGTGCTGGAGGGCATTGGGGGCAAATCACATTTGGGGATAACACTTAATTCCTGTTTTTTTGCTCTTAATTACTTTTTTTTTTTTTTGCTCCCAGTGTGGCACAGTCAAGCCTGGAGCAGCCCAGAACATCTCAAAGAGTGAAGTGCTGTCCCCTCTGGTCGCTGGCCCAGGCAAGTGGCAGAGAATGACACTCAATCCCTGCCCACAGCTGGCCTGGGAATCACCAACAGAGCTGTCCCAGCCCCTTCTTTTCCAGCCTCTCAGCCCAGCAAAGCAATCCCAGCAAACTGGGATGTGGGGATATGGTTGGTTTTGGCTGGGCAGAGTTAATATCCTTAGCAGTGGCTGGTCTGGGGTTTTGTTTGGGTTTGTGCTGAACACGAGGTTGATAATGCAGAGATGTTTTGTTGTTTCTGAGCAGCTCTTGAACAGTGTCAAGGACTTTTCTACTGCTCGTATCACCTCCTGTGGCCAGACTGGGGGTGCACAGGAAGTCTGGGGGGGACACAGCCCTGACAGCTGACCCTGACTGACCTCCCAGAGATATCCCAGACCACACAGCTCACACTCAGTATAAAAAGTGGGGGAAAAAAAGAGGAAAGGGGGACATTGGAAGTGATGGCATTTGTCTTCCCAAGTCATCATTGGGCAGTGGCTGAAACCCTGCCTGCCATGGGAAGTGGGGAATGAATTCCTGGCTTTCCTTTGCTTGCATGCACAGCTTTTGCTTTCC
Organism: Calyptomena viridis; assembly: GCA_013390005.1. Taxonomy (NCBI): domain Eukaryota; kingdom Metazoa; phylum Chordata; class Aves; order Passeriformes; family Eurylaimidae; genus Calyptomena; species Calyptomena viridis. Next base: position 293,583 of record WEIV01017483.1, on the reverse strand, counting down.
CTATTAAACTGTCTTTATCTCAACCCACCAGTTTCCTCACTATTCTGATTCTTTCCCCCATCCCACTGCACGGCTGGGAGTGGGTGAGTGACTGTATGGGGCTCGGATTAAACCACACAGGATTAAACCACCACAGGGAAAACACCTTCCTTGGTGTGCTCTGCTGGGATTTGTGCCACATCTTTCACACACGCTGCCTCCAGCCCCGAGGCTGGAGCATGTAATGGAGATCTGGAGCAAAGCACTGCTTGGGAGGGAGCCTGACTGAAGAGATGGCTCCAGGGTGGCTTTTAAAGCAGATGCAGAGGATCAGTGAGCTGGGAAAATGCCTGGAGAGGGTTTGTGTACCATCACATCCCACACAGAGCAGAGAGAGGCCGATGGAGCGGCGGGAGGAGGGTGTCTGCCCGAGTGACCCCAGGGCTTTTTGGAACTCTTTCATCTGGGTCTGGCGGGATTTTCCTCCAGACGCACAAAAACAATTGGGAACGTGGTCCCATCCGGCTCTGAGCAGGGAGCAAAGGGATGCAGGGCCAGGCACAAGGATATCTGCCTGCTTCCCTGCTCTCCCAGCCTCACAGGCACTGGGGATGGCAATAAGCAGCTTCCCATGAACCGAAGGGTTAATGAATGTCAGAGTCGAGTCGGTTTCTGCCACCCCCTTCCGAAAGCCTTTACATAAGAGTCTTGCAGAATTTATAGCCTGTCTCAGCTGTGCCACCACCGGGCTGCTCCCCTGTGGCTGCCAGCACAGATCCCCGGCCCTGCTAATTCCGGGAGGAAAATGGGATTTGATTTCTGCACCAGTCACTGTCTCTCACTGTTAAAACGGGACCTGACGGGCTCTGTCCGTCCCCCCCGGCTCAGGCACACGATTCCTCATACACATCGACCTTGAATGTCCCCCACCCACCCCCAGCATCGCAGCAGAGCACTGTCTCCATGGGCTGTCACGCCCCAGACTGAACCCAGGGCTACAGACGGTGGTTTAAGTGTTAAAACGTTTAAAAATAAATATCTGGAACCCTTAAAAGCTTCAGGGTCTTGTGGGTCCTGTTTACATCAGTCCTTTGTGTGTCACTGGGGAGCGGAGGAGACATTGACTGATGTCCCCTCTGCTGAAGGATGTCCTCTCTGCTGCTGCTCGGTGCTGTGCCTTCCCCTGAGGCCGGATCATCCTGGAGCATCCTCAGCCCTAGGGCTTGTCCTTGGCTGAGAGTGGCTGGGGAGGTGAGGACAGGACGTGGCCATCAAACAACTCAGGCACCAGAGGAGGGAAATTCTGCTTTTCCATTCCCCTTTCTTCCCCTGGAACAGGGCTTTGCTGGCACTCACGTCACCCACTGTCACCAGGGGGGATCAGCACCACCCAAACCCCGTCTCCCCCAGCCTCTCCTCCTGTCTTCCCCCAGGAAATCCTGCCTCCACACAGCCCCAGGCGCTGTCTCTGCAGCTCCTCTCTGGGATGGTGGGAGATGGACCAAAGCCGGGGCCGCCGCCGTCTCCCAGGCGGAGTCCTGCAGCACGGCGGGGACAATGCTAAAGCAGATGGTGTGTCAGGAGCCTGGATGCTCCCGGCAGCTGCCCAGGCGGTGTGTCCAGGATCCCTGCTGCCTCTCCCACCTCAGTGCCAGCCAGAACCCTGGGGAGGGGCTCTGGTGTGGTAAATCCGTGTAGCTCCACCACTTCAGCCCTTCCTCGGGATGGCTGAGGACGAGATTCCCCTTAGAAAGCACCCCTTGCTCTAACATCTCTGCTGTGACCCGGGGATGTGCTGTAGGTACTTCCAAAGTGCTTTATTTCCACTGACTGTTCGCAGCAGCATCACTTTTCATGCTGCACAGCCAGGCTGGGCTGTTTTCCTTGTCTCCCTGAGGCCAATCTCAGTCCCCATTTCACATCCCTGTGCTGCTGAGGTGCTCAGACACCTCCTTCCAGCCAGTTTGCTCTTTCTTTTTTCCCTCCTCCAGATTCTCCTCTTTCTTTCTCCTTCCAGATTTCAGGCATGGAGGCAGCCATCTGGCCAGCTTTCCAGGACAATGATGGGATTTTCCTCACTTTTGTGCTTGGAGCCTTGATGCTGCATCTCTTCACGCTGTTTCTTTTGGCCATGATTGAACCACCCCCAACCCACAGCAAACACCTGCCCTGCCAGATCTGCTCCTGCCAGATGTGCTCCAGCTGCAGCAGACCCAGCCAGGGTCACTGGGGGATCAGTGCCCACCTACCCCATGTGCAGGAAGGATTTCACCTCATACTCAGATGCCAGTGGTGAGGCACAGGTTTCCCAAAGAAGCTGTGGCTGCCCCATTCCTGGAAGTGTCAAAGGCTGGATGGGGCTTGGAGCAACCTGGGGTAGTGGAAGGTATCCCTGCCCATGGCAATGGGTGGAGCAAGATGATCTTTAAGGTCCCTTCCTACCCAAAACAGTCTGTGATTCTATGACAGCCAACTCAGTCTTTATCCCTGTGGATTTTATTCCCTTAGCTGAACAGTCCTCACTGCAGGCACATGAGCAGGGAGGGCTCTTCTTGCACATTCCCTGAGCACCTTGGTCACCAGACGTCCTGTAAGGGTGGTTCCCAGGTCCTGCTCTCCCCATGGGTCCTCCTGCCCTTCCTGGCTCCTGCACAGATCATTTTGGGCAAGAAGGAGTGAGCTCCAACCTCAGAGCAGCTACAGCTTGGACCGGCAGAACGGTGCTTCTGCAACAACCGAGTCCCCGACGCCTTCAAGGAGGTCGTTCCACTGATCAAACTCCTCTTCCAGGTCTGCACAGGGCACAGACAATGAGGAGGTTACTACAGCCTCATCAACCCAACTCCAAGTGTAAAGGAGGAGCAGCCACTGGACCCCTTTTGCTTTGGGAAGCATCAATCCCAAGCCCAGGGAGGCAGCAGCTGCCCCGCAGCCCCCCACAAGCTGGGGGGCTCTCATGCCCTCCTGAGCCCCCACACAATGTGCCCTCCACCCGTACTGAGGTGCCTTTGCAGGAAGGCCAGAGCTGCCCGGCTGGTGATGGCCAGACCCTTGTGGGGGTCGAGGGTCCCCCTCGCTCCGAAGATGCGGCTGATGAGTTTCCCAGAGAGAAAAGCGAAGTCAGTCTGGCTCTCATGCACAGTTCCCCTGGATAGGGAAGGGATGTGCTTCAGTGGGATCAGGGAAGAGCTTCTCCTGCTGGGACACAGCACGTAGGTGCCCCCTGCAGCGGGTGGGTGCCCCAGCCCCAACTCACAGGACGGTTATAATCTTTGTCTGGCTGTTCCTGGAGCTCAACCTCTTCATTTTAGCAATGCTTTCTGGAGTCTGGAACTTCTCAGTGTTGATGAAGAGAACAGGCTTGGGCACCTCCGGGTACAGCATGTTCTCCAGGGGGAACATCCAGGCATCAAGAGCCACTGCACACCTGGAGCAGGACAGGCACCCACCACGGCTTCCCTTCCCACTGGGATGAGCCGTGTGTCCCCGGAGCTCCTGGAGCTCCTCATCCCTGCTGGGCTTACCTGAAGCTGGTCTCTTTCACTAAGGCCAGCACTGCTGTCACCCCACCAAAGGAATGGCCCATGACGGCCGCTTTGGTCAGATCAAGGTTGTCCTGCAAAAAGGAGAAGGTTGTGCCCAAACCCTGGTGCAGGAGGTCCCTAATTAGGGAAGAAAAAGCCAAGGGAAGATCAGCAAAGTCCCACTGCAAGGGTGGAAAACTCTGCATCCCATTTTCACCCCCAGTGCGATGGGACCTGGCTTCCTGTCATCCATGGGGGAGGAAAAGGGGCTCCAAGAAGCTGGGAGTTGGAAGGCTGTGGCTCTGTACAGACCCTGCTTGTCCCAGGAGGAAAAGACTCTGGCAGTAAGGACTGCTCCTGCTGCCAAAGGGAACCTGGACCCCCATCCCCACTGATCCCCCAGCAGTTCCTTCACAGACAGACCCAGGTACCTTGAGCACAGAGAGATCCAAGTCCTGCTGAAGGATGTTCTGGACAGATTTTCCACTGGTGATGTCCTTGAAGAGGCGGAGAGCTCGCACACACTCCTCCGCTCTCTGATGAACCTGAGAGCCAGAGCCACCCCTTCCTTGGTTATCCCAGCTCCTCCAACCCACAAATTTGGAGTCAGATCTTCCCCCCAGTGCCCACCCACACTCATCCCTCCAGTGGTTGTATCTGACAGGGCTTTCCCTGAATTACAGCAAACGTAAAAGCAAGTGAGACATTGCACTGCTGTGGCTCCCACAGGGATACAGTGGATTTATTGGAACGGTTTCTTTTGGTTGTTTGTTTTTAATTTGGTTAATCTGATAACAGAGATGGCTGGAGATGAGCAAAAGCCTCTGCTCCAGGGAGGAATCAGGGAAGAGAGAACCCGGGATCCTCTCCAGCTGCCCCTTGGCTGAGCCTGCCAAAGCCACCCACCATTCCAAACCTCCACGGGGAGCCCAGATCCTCTGTCCCAGCCCAGCTGCCAGGAACAAACCTGGGTGTCCCCCTAAAACCCAACTCAGGGGCTCCACCCAGGAGTCTCAAAACCCCAGACAATTCAAGGGGAGGACATTCTGACTTGTGGCCACTTTGGGGCCACTTTGTCCTCCCCTAAGGACCAGCACTGTTGGCTCTGCAGATGACAAGTGACAAAAAACTCAAATGAAAACCTCTCTCCTGCTCTCTCTTACACAGAAAGTGCTGTAACAGACCTGGCAACTATTTCCTTCTATTTACTATTTATTTCTCACTCACCCTCAACATTTATGCTCACAGGTTCATCTTAATAGGAAAATTGTTTCCCTTGTCTGTGCAATGTGCCATGAGACACACAAAAATAACAGGCAGGGAGGTGATTTAAAGCTGCCAAAGGCACCTCCAACCACTGTGGTTCCTAGAGAGCTTTCCTACGACTAATCTTCACTCACTGTTGTCCATTTAAATGAGGCAGAAACAAACAGAGAGGGGGGAACTTGGCTCAGCAGGAAACCTTCCTGCTCCCCAGCAAGCAGCTGTCCGGGATAATCCCATAGAGACAAAAATCCAAGCGTGAACAAACCCAGCAGCCGGTGTGGAGCTGGGCTGGGCAGAGAGCCCGGTTCTCCCCAGGGTGCAGGGGACATTATCCAGGGACGTGGCAAAGCCCAGCCTGGCTCCTGCCAGGGTCAGCTGGAGCCGGACAGATGAACCCCCATGAAACAGAGAAACAGGCTGAACAGATTTTTCTCATCTCCAAGGAGAAAACTCATCCTCAGCATCGCAGCAATACGGGATTGGGAGGGCAGGAGATGAAAACTGCAGGGGTGCAGGGCCAGCTGGGTTTGCAGGAGGGATTTCACACCTCCCTGTTGCCCACCCTGAACTCCCCACCCCGTACCTGCTTGTTCCTGAAATAAAATTCCTTCTGCCCTTGGGGCACCCGTTGGAAGTGGATCCACTCCTCTCTCTCAGCCTCTGCTGTGCAGAAATAGGTGGCGGCAGCAGAATGGTCCCTGCAGTGGCAGGAGGGAAGGTGGCCATGTCGTGGGGGCACCAGCAGCTCCCCAGGGCACAATATCCCACCAGTCGCAGCACGGCAGCCGAGTTTTGTGGGGACCAGGCACCCACCTGTGCTCCAGTGCTGCCACCACAAAGCCCCAGGATGCCAGTTCTGTGCAGACAGAGGAGTACAAGGTTCTGCAAGGGAGATCAGAACGGTCAGAGCAGGTCTGAGTGGGGCCACAGGTGGCCCCACATACCCACATCCCCATCCCAGCCCTGGGAAGGGGCTCAGTACCCCCAGCCCTGCTTGGGGCTCATCCTACCGAAAGGCTCCCAGGCCATGGGAGAAGATGATCAGGGGGTACCCGCTGCTGCAGGGCTTGAAAGGCCCATTCCAGCTCACTGGGACTCTGCAGAAGCCTGTGGGGAGGAGAAACCCCCAGGAAACAGGGGGGCACAGGCAGTGGGTGCTGCTGCTGCAGCAGGTCCCAGCTCGGCTCCAGCCCTACCTGTGGCATCCACCCAAACACAGGGGCCGGGCTTGAGCCTGGCTCAGGGAGTAAGTTCCTAAGGAACCTGGCTCAGGGAGCAGGTCCCTAAGGACCCCACTCAGGGAGTGGGTCCTTGAGGAACAGGGAGCACCCAGGGTGGGGGATGACCCCCCTCACCGATGGTGATGCTGAGCAGGGCTGAGCACCAGCGGCGCTGGAGGGAGAAGTCGGCCAGCCCGGCGCAGTACTCAGAGCGCGGGATCCAGAGCGGCTCCGTGGCCCCTGCCCGGGGCAGGCAGGGGTAGAAAAGGCGGAAGAAGAGCCCCTGGGGGAGAGAGGGGGAGGGGACAGCCGTGGGGACGGCACAGAGCGTGGTGGCTGTGTCCTCAGCAAAACCAGCTGGCTGCAGCCACTTTGCTCTGCAGGGAAGCCTGTCCCTGTTCCCATCCTCATCCCTGTCCCGGTGTCCATCCCTGTCCCCCATACCTGCCGTGTGTGGCCCACCATGACATCCGTGCAGCCCACATGGTGAGGCCCCTTCCCTGGGGGCAGTGCCAGTGTCCCCCCCATGCTGCCGCAGCCAAACCTGGGCAGAGACATGGAGTCAGCGTCTGTCCCTTCCCAGGGGCACCTTGACTCACTCCCTCCTCTTTCTCCCACCCCTCTCCCATTGCCCAGATCCCAGGAAGCCCCCGAGCACCACGCCAGCACACCTACTGCCGGCAGGTGGAGAAATGAGGCTCCTAATGCCTCCACTCTCCTCGAATTCCCATGGTCACAGCTCAGGGATGAAACCCCCCAATTCCTCTCTCTGGAGCTGCCGGAGCCGGACAGTGAGGCAGAACCTGCCCCAAGCCCACCCTGCAGAGGGACCCTGTACTTCCACAAGGACACGGGGGCTGGGACAGGCAGAGCTGGGGCGGCACCGGCGATGTGTGAATGAGGAGTCCCTGACGGGGTGACACCCATGATGACACTGAGCACACAGTGGGACGGGGCTCTGCACCCCCCCCAGTGCAGAACTACAGCTTCCAGCAGCCGCCGAGGCTGGAGAACCACAACTCCCAGCATGGCCCTGGCCTGGGACCACAGCTCCCAGTATGCGCTGGGTCCTCGGACTACACCTCCCAGTATACGCAGCTGAACTACAGATCCCAGCACCTCCCAGTGCCCTTCCTCCAGAGCCCTTCCTGCAGCGCCCAGTGCTCCCCCCAGCGCCCCCAGTTACCATCGCAGCTCCCAGCGGTCCTCCAGCTCCCAGTGCCCCCCAGGTTCCAGTGCCCCCAGCTCCTTTCAGTGCTCTTCCCAGTTGCCAGTGCCCCTCCAGCTCCCTCCCAGCTCTCAGTGCTTCCCGCAGTTTCCAGTCCTCCAGCTCTTCCCCAGCTCCCTTACCACCGCAGTTCCCAGCGCTCTCCAAGAGCTCCCAGTGCCCCCACCCCGAGCTCCCCCTGCAGCTCCCAGTACCCCTCCAAAGCCCTCCAGGGCTCTCCCAATTCCAAGTTTCCCTCTGTGTCCCCCCAGCTTGCAGCAACAACCGCCCCCGCACCCAGTATCCTCCAGCCCCCTTCCCCAGTCCTCCTCCGCATTCACCAGTACACCGGGTCACAGTTCGCAGCACGCCCCAGTGCACCCTGCGCTACTGCTCCCAGTGTCACCCGTGCACGTGGACTACAGCTCCCAGTAGCCACCAATCCAAAATCACTGCTCCCAGTGTCACCAGTACAGGACACAGCTCCCAGTGCCTTTCCCGTGCAAAATCTCAGCTCTCAGTGACACCACTACAAGACAAACCTCCCAGTCCCACCAGTGTAAAGCCATGTCTCCCAGTGCCCCCAGTGCAAAAATCACAGCTTCCAGTTTCACCAGTGCAAAATCACAAGTCCCAGTGTCACCAGTACAGGACACAGCTCCCAGTGCTCCCAGCTGAAAACCACAGCTCCCAATGTACCCAAGTGCAAAACCATAGCTTCCAGTGCCCTCAGTTCAAGGCACAGCCCCAGTCCCTCCATTGCAGCTGTGGCTCCTCTGTGGGGGACTGTGCCCATGGGCAGCACCCAACCCTGGGATTGCCCTGTCCTGGCTGCACCCAGCAGGGTTTCTGCCCCCAGGACTGTCCCCATGTCCCCCCCAGAGCCCAGAGGTGTTCTGGGGTTCCCACTGCCCATCCCCACGCTCCCTGTCCTTCTGTTAATCCGCTTTCTAGAGCTAAAACCGCCCCGGGTCTACAGTAATCCCCTCTGCGGCCGGGGATTAATTCCCTGCGGGGCCGAGCCGGCTAGGCCGGCAAATAAATATCCAAAGATTCGGTAAAAAGTATCCCTACCAAGCTCCCACACACAGAGCCCCGCACCAGGATCCCCAGCGGGGTCCCCGGGGAAACTGAGGGGTGGAATGGCTGCTGAATTAGCCCTGGGACTGTCACTCTGTGTGTCCCCTGGGTCCCACCTGGCTGCTGGGGCAGGGAGAGGGGACTCCAGCCCGTACCCCCCAGCAGAGCCCCCCCGGAGGCCGATCCACCCGCAGGCTGAGGCTGGTCAGGTTGTTACACCCACGGACGGGATCCAGCGCTCCGTCGCGTCCTGGCTTGCCCGGCCGGCGGGAAGGGCGGCTGGAGCGGTCGGGAATACCGGGACAGGGTGGGAGAGACCAGTCCCGACCTGCTCCTGCTGCCCGCCCCAACCCACGCCTGGCTCCCCGAAGTGGGGCTCGGCCCCCCCCCCAGCACCCCAACATTGCCCTGGGAGAGGGTCCTGGCTGGAGATGGTGGGCAGCGCGTTGGCTGCTCAGGACCATCCTGCTCTTGCTCCCAATTCACCCCAGCAGGACTGTGGAGATCCCACCAGCGAACCCTGGGGTCCCGGTTAAGTGGGCATCACTGGGGATCCCCTCGTTGGGCTCATACAGTGTTCACAGAGACTTTCTTTAAAGGGATTAACTCAGCCCACATCCAGTTCGGTTTCTGTTCTAGTCAGCCCGCTCTCTAATTTGAGGGGGTCAGGCCAGTATGGGACCCCCATCTCTGCCCCCTAAGAGAGTGAATCCCACAGTCCACCTCCAGCTTTGTGCCGTAGCCCCTGGGCACAGCCAGGTTGGGAGCTGGCGTTGACTTTGACAGTCAAAATGCAGAAGGGTTCGTCCCTCCTGCTCCTGCTTGGGGGTCGCCCGGGGGTGTCACTGAAGCCCGGGGATGACCTTGTAGCCAGGGGCTCGCTGGAGCCCGCGAGTGACATTGAAGTGAGGTGTCACCAGCGGAGATGGCCTCAGCTGTGTTTCTGTCTCTGCTCCCCATCGCTGCCCCATCGTGACCTCATTGCTGCCCCATAACTGCCCCGTCCCTCTGAGGGTCCCCTGGGGGGCTCCGGGGGCACAGAGGGGCTGAGATCAGCGGGACGGGCCGCTGCCCTGGGGGTCACCGGCACGGGTGACACGGTGGGTCGGTCCCGCGTGGGTCCCACAGCGGGCGGGGGGCACAAGGACCCTGCGGACCCCCGNGGTGGGCGTGGTCAAGTGCGGGTTTGAGGGCGGGGCGAGGGCGCGGTGTAACAGATGCGGGCGGGGGGGGCACGTGGAGCGCGGGGGGTGACGATGGACCA
>WEIV01017483.1:265796-283431 GCA_013390005.1 Calyptomena viridis | reverse complement strand
CCGGGAGCCCGGCGGGGCGGCAGCTCCGCCGCTTTCCCCAGCCGGGGATGCAGCCCGGAGCTGCGGGCAGCCGGGGATCGGGACTCCGGGGCACGGCGGCCCGACACCCACCCGGGGCTGCGCGTCCCCGAAGGTAACGGGGGGACCGGGCAGGGAAGGAGCGGTGGGAAATACGGGAGCTCCGAGGGCAGCGGGAGGGTTTATTCCCAGGGTTTTATTCCCAGGGGGCTGGGAAGAGGGGTCCCGCCGCAGGGATGTGTGGAGCCGCTTGTGGTGACAAGGCTGGCGGCGACAAGACGGTGACGGCGCGACCTCTCCCCTTCTTCAGGGATTTGAAGCTGAGCCAAGCAATGGAAATGTCATTGTCGCGGCACAGGGGCCCGGAGAAGTGAGTGACTGGGACACCGCTGCACTGGGCTCTGCTCCGCGGCTGGAGAGCAGGACAGTCCCGAAAAACCTGCACAGCTCTGGGCAGAGGGGACAGCGAGTGGGATTTGTCACAGACTGCAAGGGCACAGGACAATACGTGGGGGCCAGGAGCTGTCCCACCACCCATCTGGGGTTTGGGACACTGTCCTTTTGATGGGACTCTGGCACCCATCTGAGCCTGATGAGGAGACAGAGCTGCATGTGAACCTATGCAGACCAGGAAGAAATACATTTTCCTGACTTTCCTTGCCTCTTGGCTCCTGCTTTTCTTCTTTGGAGGAGACCAGCTGCGCCGTTTTGCTTTCTTTTCTGGGAGGAAAGCTGAAGCCCGGAGGAACTGGCCCCACTGGACGGATCGGTCCCTCCTCAAAAACTTTGCAGACCCCGAGGAACTCCAGAGGGATGGGGACCTCTCCCTGCTGTCACCCCGGGAGCGGCGGGTGGCGTGGCTGAGCGTCTACAAGGAGAGCAGATGCCGGATGGAAACCTGCTTCGACTTCTCCAGGTGTGAGAAGAACGGCTTCAAAGTCTTCACTTACCCCCGGGAGAGGGACCAACCCATCTCAGAGAGCTACAGGAAAATCCTCACCTCCATCGAGCGCTCCCGCTACTACACCCCCAACCCCGAGGAGGCCTGTCTCTTCATCCTCAGCATCGACACGCTGGACCGCGACCACCTCTCGCGTCAATATGTCCGTGATGTGGATGAGAAAATCCGCGGCTTCCCGCTCTGGAATGGCGGCCGTAACCACCTCATCTTCAACCTCTACTCAGGCACTTGGCCCAACTACACCGAGGATCTGGGCTTTGACATTGGCCAGGCCATCCTGGCCAAAGCCAGCTTTGACACCGAGAGCTTCCGTCCTGGCTTTGATGTCTCCATCCCTCTCTTCTCCAAGGACCACCCGCAGCGTGGTGGGGAGAGGGGGTGGTTGTATCAGGACTCAATCCCCCCAAAAAAGAAATACTTGTTGGTGTTCAAGGGGAAGCGGTACCTGACCGGCATCGGCTCTGGCACCCGGAATGCCCTGCACCACATCCACAATGGGAAGGACATCATCTCCCTCACCACCTGCAAGCACGGCAAGGACTGGGAGAAGCACAAGGACATGCGCTGTGACAAGGATAACGTCGACTACGAAAAGTGAGTTGGGGATGGGGCAGGAAAAGGGGATCTGAGGGGGTGGGGCACCCCACAAATGTTCCTGTCTCTCTGTGGGATTCATCCATGCCCGTCTGTGGTGGCTGGACCTTCAGGGAGGGAAGTTTTGGGCTTTCCTGAAATAGATGTGGGTTTCATTCCACAGTGAGGAGTGAGGCGCTGACTGGTCAGGGCTTTCCTGGTCTGTATTAAAGTTGGAGTAATCTGGTGAGAGCGGCTCTTATCTGCAATCGCTGCCACCGCCTCTAATACGATTTTCCTTTTTCTGAACACTGATGAATGACGCTTTTCTTCTCCCCCCTCCTGCCCTCCCCCAACATAAACGTTTCTCTTGGAGATGAGCCTGAAACATCCCCCCCTCAATGGCTCTGCTAAAAGTCCCACAAAACTGGCAGGTCTGTGAGCATCCCAATGTGGGCAGCCCTGAGCTTAATTGGTGGTGCTGAGTGGGGGTCCCTCTGCATTCCCCATCAAAAATGGGGATGGTGACAGGAGTGTATGATGGACCTTGGTGGAAAAACTGGGGGGATAAACTTCTGTGAGTTTGAGGGGTTCCATGATGCAGGGACACATGGCAGATCCTTATCTCCCTGTCCTGCTACTTGGGACCCATCACCAGCTTCCCAATCCAGGATAGGTAAACATAGACCCCATCATGCCAGCAATGGGCAGGTCCCCATCCCACTGCCTGGGGACATCCCACAGCCACCCTGTAAGAGAGCAGATGGGGAGAGGCCACCCTGGGCATCATCCTCAAAGCGTCTTAGGAGGTGCTGGGAGGTAAAAGTGGAGCTGGGGTGCTGGCACTGGGATTAGCCACGGCTTTGGGATGGGTTAGGCACCACATGGCCCTGTCTGGTGGGTACCACCAGCCCAGCAGGGTCAGCCCTTGCAGCAAAGTCTTTTTGGGATGGGGCATCACAGGATGGTGGGGCTGGTGGGATGGGGGGCCCAAGGTCAGCCCTGCACTGTGCTGAGGGGCAGTGGGATGAGAAATCTCCCATCCACCCACCCAGGTAATCCCCTAATGCTGTTTGCAAATACAGGGAGATTTACACCTCTCCCAGGATGGCTTTAGGCAGTGGATCGATGGGGAACACGTGGCACAGGGCAGCTTGTGTGTGACCCTGAGCCTCCCTGCTTGTCCCTGTGGGACACCAGGCAAAAAGCCATTGGCATCTCTGCCGTGCCAGGCCAGCTCTGCCCATCCTCCCATGGAGATTGATGCACTCCTGCCCTGTTAGATATTCCCAGATTTTGACAGAGGACAGGCCAGCAGGAAGGGGACACACCACAGTAAGCAAAGCGGACCCCAGATCCCCATTCACTAGATGTGTTGGGGACATTGGGTCCTGTCACAGTGGAGGCAGCACGACGAGCAGAAGGCGGCCTTGCTGGGGGTTCCATCCTCCTCCTCACACCAGGGGGATTGCCAGAAACAAACCGGTTCTGTGCTGGGATAAAGGGCAGCTTGTGGCAGCACTGCGGACCAGCCCTGCTGCCGGCTGCCCCGGGTGTGGAGCAATCAAAGCAGGTTGGGAAAGGCTCTCTGGAGCCGACAGTCCCCGGTGGCATCGTGCCTGGCCGGAGCCACGGAGGGGCCTGGCGAAGGGAGCACAGCGGGCGCCCATCCCGGCTCCTAACAAAACAAGGAAGCCCTGACGGCCGTGATTACCCGGAAACCGCAGCGCGTCAGGAGCAAAGTATTTCCATCGAGAGGTTTTGGCCCCGCAGCCCGGCCGGCGCCAGCCTCCCCGCGACACGACGGCTGCCGGAGAGGGGAGGCTGCCCGCCGGGATGTGTCCCACTGCCCACCAGCCATGGCAGGGGGAATGGCCCTGTGGAAGTGCTGGGGGTCATGGCCTGGGCCGTGTGCTGGGTCCCCAAGGAGTGGTGGCTGCAGTATCTGGTCCCTGGGATGTGTCTGTCACTGCTGAGGTTCCATGGAGGGGGTCTGGGTGCTGTTCGAGCTGCCGTCACCCATCCCTTTGCCTGGCTAGGAGTTGGGTGTTAATGAGTCAGGGTGCACTAATGAGGGGTTTGGCATCCTTTGGGGAGGCTCGTCCAGAGGTAAGTTCTATCGTAAAATTTTGTGCCTTGGCACTGGGGCTGATTTCCCACATCCCAGCATGCCAGGATGCTCCAAGGTGCTTCGGCACCGTGAGGGGACACATCAACTCCCAGGCTGGCACCAGCACCACGTCCCCGTCTCAGGGAGACCCTTCCTCCTGAGGACCAGCACATTTCAAGGAGCTCTTTGGCCCCCTCCTCCCCTAGCTGGACCACGCACATCCCCCCCCCACGCCATCCGGGACTCGGCTGCCCCGTCCCTCCCTCCCCGCGGGCAGGAACAGACGGGGTCTGTCCCGACCTAAAGTCAATATTGGATTTTCCGGCGCGGTCTCAGGGACCCGGCAGCGGACGCGCCTCTCCCCACCACCATACAGAAGGGGCTTTCATAGCCCCACGGGTGAGCCCGGCCCGCAGGGGCCACGCTGCCTGCACCCGCTGCCCCCCCCGCCCCGAACGCTGCCAGGGCAGGCAGGGCTGGTCCTTCCCGGCAAGTCCAGGCACGGCAGAGGAGTCGCCACAGTTTCGGGCTTGGGGGTTCGAGTGGTGGCTTTGCGTGGAGTTTCATTACCAGAGGTTGGGGGGAGCCGGGTCATGCCTTCAAAGAGCACCGGGGTCCTATCCTGACCCCTCCTTGTTAAGAGATGCCCGAGCACATCACCCAGGGCATCTCTGCTCCAGCAGCCCCGTAGACCCGGGGATATTCAGAGCCAAAATCAGCCCAAATCAACCCTAACTGTGCCCTGGGCTGGCTCCACACCGACCGGGTGCCAGTGAGACCCCCCAGGATGCTCATGAGTTGGGACTGGGGGATCGTTTCTGACTCCTACCCCATCTCCCATCCCAGGTTCGACTACCAGGAGCTGCTGCACAACTCCACCTTCTGCATCGTGCCCCGGGGCCGGCGCTTGGGCTCCTTCCGCTTCCTGGAGGCTCTGCAGGTATAGAGTGGGCAAGGGGACAGGGCACCCCCTCCTCGGGGTCTGAGAGCTCTGTTCCACCCTGTGGGATCCCACTACAGGCCGCCTGTATCCCCGTGCTGCTGAGTGATGGCTGGGAGCTCCCCTTTGCCGAGGCCATCGACTGGGGCAAAGCCGTCATCGTGGGCAGTGAGAGGCTCCTGCTGCAGGTACCGTGGCCAGATCCTGCCCTACTCCAGGCAAAGGGGGCCATAAATCTTAATCTTCACCCTCAAACAAGCTTGGGGGTGAACCCCCCCACAGCTGAGCCTTGCAGTCCTGTGTGTGGATGCAGGAGGGTCTCATCCAGCCCAGAGAGGGGTCCCATCCCAGGGACATCGTTCATCTTGGGAGGGTGTTGAGCATCTTTCCAGATCCAAATTGTTGGGGCTCCTGGGTGCAATCCTGCTAGAGAGAGAGAGAGTAGGTGCAGTGCCACAGAGATGTAGCATAGCATGTATGTGCGTAGCACCCTCGGTGGGGTAGGGGTGTGTCCCTTGCGGTGGTTGGAGGTGGTGGAGGCAAGAAATCCTTCTGGGGGCTGAGAGGAGGCTGAGGTGAGAAACCAGCTCCCCCCTGCCGGCACAGATCCCCTCCGCCGTCCGCTGCATCCACCCGGAGCGTGTGCTGGCTTTCCAGCAGCAGACCCAGTTCCTGTGGGATGCATACTTCTCCTCTGTGGACAAGATCGTGCACACCACGCTGGAGGTGAGGCCCCCACCCCAAACTCCCCCTCATAGGAGGAGTTTGTGACCCCTCCCGGGGTCACAATCAGGGTGCTGGGAGCATCACTCTGGCCTCTGGCAGATCATCAAAGATCGTCTGTCTCCGCACCGCTCCCGCTCCCGTTTCCTCTGGAACACACTGCCCGGGGGACTCCTGGTCCTGCCCGACTTCTCCACCTACCTCGGGGATTTTCCCTTCTACTACCTGCAGCACGGTAGGGCCCCGCCTACCCCAGCTGAGCACGGCAAACTCGGTGCATGCCATAATACCTCTGCCACCCTTTTTTTCAGGCTCCAGCCCCTCTGAGAAGTTCACAGCTTTCATCCGGGCTGTCTCACAAGCAGGTTCCCTCTCCCAGCCCATCCTCAGGCTCATCCAAGCTGTCTCTGGATCCCAGTACTGTGCCCAGGTGAGGAGGAGCTGAGCCTTGCCCTGCTTGGTACGGCTCCCAGAAATCCTATGGGAGAGATGGGTCAGGGTTCCATGGGTTGGGAAGAGTGTGGATGGGTTAGGGGTGGGAGAGGGAGGCTGGTGGTGTCACCCTTGGGTGGGCAGAGCTGTATCCCCAGCCCACTGTGGTGGAGTTGGGCACCTGAGAGTTTATCCTGGTCCAAACTGCCATGAGATGGTTTTGTGATGAGCTGGGCTGGAGCAGGTCCCACTGCAGGGAACCCACCAACCCCCCCGCACACACCTGTCCTTCCCTCTGCAGATCCTGGTGCTGTGGAGCTGCGAGAAGCCACCACCACCAAGCAGGAAATGGCCTCAGACCACCGTGCCTCTGACCATCATCCAGGGCAGGAGGAAGGTGAGAGGAGCAGGGATGCAGACAGGGAGCCAGGACACACACAGGGACCTGCAGGACCCACCCCACGGCACAGCCCAACCTGTCTTTCCCTCCTCCATAGCTCAGTGACCGCTTCTTCCCCTACGGGGCCATCCAGACGGACGCGGTGCTGAGCCTGGATGAGGACACCAGCCTCTCAACCAGCGAGGTGAGGCCATGGGCACCAAAGTCCCCAGTCCCCTGGGGTGCTCAGCAGTCACCGCAGTGACACCGTTCCCACGCCATGCCAGGTGGACTTTGCCTTCGTGGTGTGGCGCAGCTTCCCCGAGCGCATCGTGGGCTTCCCCACACGGAGCCACTTCTGGGACCCCGAGCAGGGGCGTTGGGGCTACACCTCCAAATGGACCAACGAGCTCTCCATCGTCCTCACCGCTGCCGCCTTCTACCACAGGTACCCACCCGGGGAGGGGCCGGCAGGGTGGGGGGCTCTGCCGCATCCTGCCCCCCACCTCGCCCCCTCCCCAGGTATTATCACAGCCTCTTCACCGAGTACCTGCCGGCGGGGCTGCGGGAGCTGGTGGATGGCTTGGCCGCCTGTGAGGACATCCTGATGAACGTCCTTGTGGCCGCTGTCACCAAGCTGCCACCCATCAAGGTCACCCAGAGGAAGCAGCACAAGGAGACCGTGCCCCAGCAGGTAGGGGGTGTGGATGGGGTTGTGGGGACGCTCCTGAGTGAGGAGTGGAGCTCCTCATCTCTGCACTCTCCTCCTGCCAAGGTGAAGGGCACGGCGGGGGCAGCCGGCAGCCGGCACTACTCCCAGCAGCAGAACTGCCTCAACCAGTTGGCGGACTGGTTTGGTTACATGCCCCTGGTGTCCTCCCAGCTACGCCTCGATCCCGTCCTCTTCAAGGACCAGGTCTCTGTCCTGCGCAAGAAATACCCACGCTTGGAGAAACCCTGAGGGCTGCCAGGGATCAGGGCTGGCTCCGGGTGCCGTTCCCGGTGCAAGGAGCCCTCCGGGAGCGGGTGGTTGCTGCTGACGGGGTTTTACTCGTTATTGGGTTTTACCAGTGCAATAAAGGAGAGTGGAGAGGCAGAGTCTGTGGCTGTAGGATGTGGGGCGCACTGGGAGCACCGGGAGCACTGGTGTTTGGATGCACCGGTGCTTCTGCCATCGGCACCCTGGGAATAACCCGTGCAGCTCCCGGCTGCACATACAGCTCCCCCAGCCCCGAGGGGAGGGCGAGTCCTTCACCTTCCCGAGGGCAAACAGAGGAGTGATAAGAGGCGAGAGCGAGGCGAGTGTGTCCTCCCTCCCCCAGCTGGGATGGATCCCCCCACAGTACCAGGCACTCCAGCACCCCATTGCTTCTCAACACTTTCTGGAGAAAGGAAAAAGGCTGTTTCAGCTGTCTTTCCCCCAAGCTAAATAGAAATAGGGAATATTAAGGCTGCTGGCTTCCGACAGCTGCTCTCCTCTGGCTGCTGCAGCCCTGGGTCTGTCCTTGGTTCCTACAGATAACCCCCTAATGCCAGACCCAACATCCCTCCAGATGCACCCGTGTACTCTGCTTTATTTTCCACACATAAAACACAAGGGGGAGAGTCAGTCGCGGGGGGGCTGGCATTCCTGACAGTCCCGCATCTCCTCGGAGTAGCTCTCCACCTGGATGGTGGTGGTGTGGAAGCGGAAGGTGCCCTGCAGGCGGGAGCTGGCGTCCTCCAGCACCTCCTGCGCGCTGGCAGCCGCGTCTGTGGGGAGCAAGGGAGGGAATGTGGGGATGTAGGTGAACCCCGACCCCCTCCCCGTGTCAGGATACCCACTGACAGCGAGGGAGGGGATGTGGGGGTGCAGGTGACCCCCGACCCCCGTTGTTGGGGTACTCACTGATGGCGATGTGCACTGAGAGCAGCGGCTGTGCCGCCGTCAGTGCCCAGATGTGGAGGCTGTGCACAGCCTCCACCCCCTGCACCGCCAGCAGCGTCTCCTGCACTGCATTGAAATCCATCCCTTTTGGGGTCCCTGGGGAGGGAGAGACATGGGCACTGAAGGGACAGGGACCATGGCACCCATGGGTGACCCCACAGCCCAGACCTTCCCAGTGGGTCCCTACCTTCCATGAGGACGAGGAGGACGTCACGGAGGATGGTCAGAGTCGTCCCCAGCACCAGCACGGAGAAGAGGAAGGTACAGACGGGATCCACATACTTGTACTCAGGCTGGAGAGGGTGGGAGAGGGTGAGACCTCTCTGGATACATCACTTCACCCCAAATCCCCATTGGCACCAGCAGGCAGGTGATATGGTCCTCTCCATCTCTAAGGAGACAGCCCTATGCCTGTCCAGGGCTGGCTGAAGCCGCTGTCCCCATGTCCCCAAACATTCCCTTTGCCCTCAGTAACACCCAGACCTTGAAGAAGATGATGTAGGATGCGACGAGGACACCGACACTCTGCAGCAGGTCCCCCACAACGTGGACAAAGGCAGCGCGGACGCTGGCACTGGGCTGCTCACCAGCTGGCCCATGGCTGTGCCCGTGCCCCGTCTGGTGCAGAGCCACCCCCATCCTGCAGGCAGGAGAGCGGTGACACCTCCAGGGGACACCAGACACAGGGAGGGGGACAGCCTGGGAGGGCAAGAGCCATCTCATACATACACGATGTTGACAGCCACAGCGCAGGCAGAGGTGATGAGCATGACCTCACCCTCGATGTCGTAGTCACCTGAGAGCAGGCGCTGGGCTGCCAGGTAGACCAGGACCCCTGTCACCACCCAGATGGAGAGCACAGAGAGCAGGGCTCCCAGGATCTCTGTGGAGAGACCCCCCATTCTACATCGTTGCTTCACTGCTGTGCCAAACCTGAGCTCCCTTCCAGACTCCCTGGCAGCATTGGGATGTGGCATGGGCACCCAGCACCCATCCCTGGGGATGCTGCTTGCACAGGGATGGTGTTGCTTCTGCCCTGCCCATGGTGCTGGGACTTAGCCAGGGCTTCTCATGCCTTGCAGGACACCCCAAAGCACCCAGTCCCCATGGGGATCCCTCTGGGATGATCCAAGTTCTCCCTGGGGTCCCTGGGAGCTGGATGGCATTCCCAGGGGTGGTGCCATGCCATTACCTGCCCGGTGCCAGCCGAAATTCATGGTTTTTGTGGGAGGACGTGAGGACACCCAAAGTGCAAAGAGGCTGATCATGATGCTGGCAAAGTCCGTCAGGAGGTGGGCTGCGTCCGTCAGGATGGCCAGGCTGTGTGCCAGGTACCCCCCTGCGGAGAGGGGACATCAGGGGGACATCAAGGAGGCATCCCGCCCCGAGCTGGGCACAGATCAGTTCACCCCATGCCACACTGAGAGCTCCACTGGGTGTTTTGACCCTCCACAAACCAACAGGGAGTCCTGCCCGAATCCTGCCTGCACCCACGGCAGGGAATCAGGACAAGACGGGCTGCGGGCAGCTGCTTAGGGTGACCCTACAGGGACCACTCCCGCAGACCCTGCAGCCCTCACTCACCCACGGCTTCCCCCACCATGAAGACGAGACAGATGCCAGCAGCCAAGTAGAGCTTCCTGCGCGCCCGCTGCTGCTGGCCGGGGTGGCCGTCGGGCCCCCGGGTGTGGCAGTGCTGGCCGTGCCGTGTCCCCAACTCCAGGGCGGGCGCCTGTCCCTGCATCGAGTTGTGCCCGTTCTTTTGCGCAGCCCCCACGTAGGACCTGCCGGGCAAGAGGGTGGTTTGGGGCCGGGAGAATTTTGGGGAGAGGGTTGGACCCTGAATACTCCCCCTACAGCCCCTTCCCATCCAGGCGCCTCCAGGAGACCCCACCTGGGAGCTCCACAGAGAAGCAGGGACACAAAATCCCCAGCCCCCCGCCCGGGTACCCCCGTACCCTCCTGCGCCCTCGCTCAGCAGGTGCCGTTTCTCCTCGCCGGACTCCATCCTCCTGCGGGTCGGGGGGCTCGGGGCGGGTGACCTGCCGTGTGGCCGGCGCTGGTGGCAGCCGGTGGCCTTGGATCGTGTGGAGCGCCGGGATTCGTGTGCAAATCCCGGCTGGAGGAGGGACAGCCAGGCCGGCTGCAAAGCGCCCGCGGCCGCCTGCCCCGGGGTGGGCCCTCTCACCCGGCACCTGGCGGGGGATTGCTGTGGGACACCCCATAGCATCCCCCAGGAGCTGCACCCCAGGGCAAGGATGCAGCCCCCGAGGCAAGGGGGGATTGGAGCATCCCCATGTTCCTCCTAAAAGCACCTTCCCTGCTCCCGGGAGCCCCTCGGAATCCCCCGGTTTATATCCAGCTGCAGAGCAGGTATGTGAGGGATAAACCTGGAGTCAGACCCCTGTCCAGCAGCGACTCCCGCTCCCCATCCTGACTGAGCAGCACTAATTACTCAGGGGCTAATTGCAATTGTGGCTCGGGCCAGAGCACCACTGTGAGCGCTGCCTCAGTTTCCCCTTGGCCTCTGCTGAGCCGGGCTTATGTTTTTGGAGGAAAAAAGCATTTATGGTGTATTTTTGCATTCAAGGTGTATTTCTTGCACTTGTGTGAGCTCGGCCAGCAGCAAACCAGCAGCCCAATGCCAAGACCATCCCCATTTTGGGGCCTGGCACAGCCTGGAGCATCTTCAGCCCCCCCCTCTGCCACA
The DNA here is from genome assembly GCA_013390005.1 of Calyptomena viridis. Lineage (NCBI taxonomy): Eukaryota > Metazoa > Chordata > Aves > Passeriformes > Eurylaimidae > Calyptomena > Calyptomena viridis. The sequence goes on along the minus strand of WEIV01017483.1, from coordinate 272,658 downwards.
TCTCCAACCCTGGGTGAGCACATCCCATCACCAGGAGATAAATCCTGCTGGGTGCTGACCTGTTACTTCCTGGGCAGGTGGCCAGGCACGGGTGCCAGAGGTGCTAATGAGGCTGGAAATTAAGAGGTGGACTGGAGGTGTCCCTCTGCCACGCTGGGTGCTGTCAGGGACATCAGTGATGGCACCATCCAGGCAAACCCACCCACATCCCCAGTGCCCATCATGGGACTGGCAAGCTGAGAACAAGAGACGAGGGAAAAAAAAACCACCCAAAGCACTGGTTTTCTTTACAAAATACGCAAATTTCTAATCCGTGACAATTATATACAAAACAAGGAAATTACAAAACGTGCGGAATTGTCCTATTTGCACCCATATAGAAAAGTGTCCTGTGCTGGAGCAGGGGCCGGCTCTCCAGGCTGCCGGTCCCTGCAGTGTGTCCCCCCGATCCCAAATCCATCGCTGGACATCCTGTGCCCACGGCATTTCTCCCTCGTCAGCAACATTGCTGTGGCTACTGGGAAGCTGCCAGGGAAGAGGATAGAAGGGTGAGATGGAGTCCAAGCCCTCAAAGATCCCCAGTGGGTTGAGGATCTCAGGAAGGTGGGCTTAGCTCCTCACCCATCACCGTCCTCTCGGGTGCTGCATTCTCCTCCACCTCTTCTTCCTCCCCATCAAAGTATTCCTCATCTTCCTCTGCTGCAAACAAGCCACAAAATGTCATCAGGAGCCACAGGGAAAGATGCCAGGTGCCACTGGGTTTGTGGGAATTGGCAAAGGCTGGTTGAGGGGTCAGGGACTGAATTACCAGGGTCGAAGTCCAAGGCACGGACAGCCTCGGAGAGGTGGTCCAGGCTCACGGAGAAGGCATCCATGCTCTCATATCCCTGCTCAATCTTCTCCAGCTGGCCACCCTTGGATGCCTCCACAATCCTGGGCAGGGAGAATGTGGATGTGTATGGCCCTGTCCCCTCGCCAACATGGGGGATCATGGGGTGCCAGGGCAAGGGGTCGGGGCAACCTCCCACTTTCCACCTGGGCACACTGGCAAAGGCCTGTGGCCAAATCCTGCTCATCTGCAGGGCTGGGATCACTGGATTTTTCTAAAACTGAGCACTTACGTTTTGATGAGCTGCTTGGCATTCTGTGTGAAGAGAGGAGAAGGGAAAGGGGAAAGGGAAGAAAAAGGAGAAGGAGGTGAGTGAAGCCATGTGACAACCACTAGGATGTCCCTGAGAGTAGGACCCCATACAGGCACCAGTGGGGAGGGGGAAAGTTTGAGGGTCTCACCATAAGGAAGGCAGCCCCCCCAGTCTCCTCTGCTGCCTGGATGGCTGTTTCCACAAGCCGACTTGACTTCTCCAGCTGCTCCTTGTACTGGCAGATGAGGCTCTGGATGAAGGCTGTCTTGTCTCCCTGCTCCTGGGAGATGCGCTGCAGCAGCTCTGACTTCTTCTCCTCCAGCAGCGCTGTCAAGGCATCAAAGCGAGCACACAGCTCCCGCTTGGCTGCCTCGCTGTTCTCCTGCAGAGACAAGGGACAAAGGATGTCACCTGTGTGTCCCTTTGGCACCGGCAGCATTCTCAGGGCTTCACTGCTCCATGGGCTCCAGCTCCCTCCCAGACATTCCCAGCCGAGGTTTTCACCCCCGGGTTTTTGGGAGGCTCCTTTTCCCCCTTTCCTCACCTCAGTGCTCTGGCATGAGTCCTCCAGCTGGGAGATGATTGTCTGGATCCGGTCATTCCCTGCCACCAGCATGGAGATGCAGTTGTTTAGCTCAGTCTGGGGAGTGGCAAACAGAAACAGCTTTAATTCCTGGGGGGATAGGGACTTCTCTCATCCTGACATGGGACAGGCTGGGCATTGCTTGTCCCCAGCTCTGCTCCCTCACATCCCCCACAAGCCATGGCTGCTCTAAATATAGTCTGTCTCCTGGGCGAAGTCACCCAGGGGGCTATTAATACCCCATGAGCCAGTCCCAGTGTTATTTGTGACTGTCCTAGCTCAGCACATCACCCCAGGACCAGCCGTGTCACTCGCAGCCCCCCCGGTGTCACCCCCACGGCACCTTCTGGCCCTGGAAGATGGTTTGCAGAGGGGCAACCTCGCAGTCCTTGTGGGCACCGAAGACTTTGCACATGGAGCAGGTGGGGACCTCGCAGGTGACACAGTAGATGTTGATCCGCTCGTCCTCGTGCTCCTTGCACATGGGGTGCTCCCCCTTTTTCAGTGGCCTGCTGGAGAGAGTGACACAGCCACCATGACGTCCCTGTCATGGTGACATCCCCATCGGAGTGATGACCCCATTGAAGGGACATCCCTGACACCATGATGTCCCCATTGCAGCATCACCCCCACTGTGATGACATAGCCTCTGATGCTGCACAGTCACCCCAAAATCGGGTCCCCAGAAAAGAGGCATAATCCCACGCTTGCTCCTTTGGGAGCCACCAACCTCTGTGCCTCTGTAAGCACTAAGATCAGTAAGTCCCGGTTTAAACCACTGTGTCACTGGGCATGGCAGTGTGGTTGGCCCTGGAGGTGGGGGGGCCCTGGGCTGCAATCCAGAGACGCTGCACAAGTGCCTAAATTTAGCCTTGTGCTGCCTGGATTTATTGTCACCCATCGCGTGACAAGGGTGGGGGCTTCCAGAAACCCCCGGGAGGTCCCAGACAGGGGCTGCAGCCAAATCATCCAGTCTACAGCAAGGAGGGACATGGGAACAAGCCAAACCACTGAAGCAAAGACAGGGCTGGGCCCCCTGATCCCCCCCGGCAGCCACTGACACCTGCCACGTGCCATCGTCCCTGTCCCCATGGCTCTCAAACAATATTTACAGCACTTCAGGGAATTTGTTCAGGGCCACTGCTCTGCCTCGAAAACCTGTGACCCCCCTGTCCCCCTTCATCTATGTGTTTGCCCCCCCCAAACTGTCCCCCTGCCCCTTATCAGCCTCAATGCCTGCTGTCACCAGCAGAGCCTGGATTTGTCCCCAACACCTCTTATCTCCCACCCAGCGCTCCAGCTAGAGCATTTTTGGGGGGAGCAGGATCTGCCCCACTGCCACCACCCCTCCAGGGAGCCACCATTCCCCTGAGAAACCCAGAGACACAAACTGCTCTGGACAGGGGGAAGAACTGGGTTGGAGGAGGAAGACTTGAGTCAGGGGAAGAAGTTTTGGGTGAGCAGATGAAGTTTTAGGTCAGGGGAGGAAATTTTGTGCAATGGGAGGAAGATTTTGGTTGAGGAAGCAAGATTTGGGTGAGGAGAGGAAGATTTGAGTTGGGGACTATTGAGCCAGCAGAAAGACCCCCAGTTTTTCAGTGTCAGTGGTGGTGCTGGGGCACAGAAAGGGGGCATCCCTGCATCCCCATGTCCCCATATTCCCATATCCCCATCAGCCATGGACACCTGTGCCTACCTGGAGCACTCCTGCTTGTAGATATCGATGATGTTCTCCACCAGCAGGTTCCTCTGCAGCCCATAGACCCCGTGACGGTCCAGCATCACCTCGTGGCGACACGACGGGCACCGGAACCGACCCCCCGAAATCAAACTGCCCCGGCTCTGCCAGTACGGGTTGGCAGCCTGAGAGGGGGAAATGAACATCGAGGGCTCCATCAGAATCCCCACAGCACCACGACCACCTCCAGCCTGGGCAGGGGGGTGGAATGGGCACAGGGACCCCGCCTCACCTGGAAGACGTCATTGGCACACTTGCGGCAGAGGTTGTGCTGGCAAGGCAGGATCACCACCGGCTTGCTGAACATCTCCAGGCAGATGGGACAGATGAGTTGCTTCTCCAGGCTCTCCATGGGGTTGCCATCCTGCAGGATGCCGGCTTGGAAATCCATTGGCTCGTCAATGTGCTCCTCTCACTGCTCTCAGCTGCTGTCACCCCTCATCCTGCTATTTATAAGTCGCTCCCTGGTCACGAGGTCCAAATCCCAACACGGGGTCGGGTGTCTGAGGAAGCAGCACCTGTCACACGGTGGTGAGCTGGTGGTGGTAAACAAGAAGGGGACAGGCTGTCCAGGAGGCCCTGTCCACCCGTGCCGTGGACATGCCTAAACCAGAGCTGGGGGGTAAACAGGGCCAGGCTCTGCCCTGGGGCCAAATGGTTGCACACCCTGGGGATGGTCAGATGGCCAGATCATGGGGCTGGACCCCAAAACAGCATCGAGGTGGGGGCAAGGGGGGGCAAAAATCAGCCCTATGGTCATTAGGACATTGTGATGGTGAGGGTAAAGGGGCAGAGCTGGGCCAGCAGCAGAGTGGGGTGGTTTGTATCTGGCATCTCTCTTTGTCCCCTCAAAATGTGACCACCTCTGGGGTGCAAACACATGCCTTGCCAGTGGGTTCCATGGGATGGGAGGGGAGAGGCAGCTCTGGGGAGACACAGCTCACATGAAGCAGGGTGCCCCCTCCCCAGGCAGGGGCTGAGGGGCTCCTCTGTGTCCCCAGACTCAGCAGGGACTGCTTGGGCTTCTCCCTGTGCTGGTGCCATGGCCACGACCAGGCTGAGGTGCCAGCTGGCTCCTCAACTGGATTTCAAAACCTGATCCAGAAAGCGCAGCAGTGGGCAAGCACAGCCCCTCACTGAAAACAGCCCTGGCACAAAGTGCCCAGCCGGCGTGGCCATAAACAGGGTGTCAGGCCAAGGGCCAGTGCCCCGCCACAGAGAGACCTGTCAGCACAGGCAGCTGCACTGGAAGAGGTAATTCTAGCCCTGTCACACATGGGTCACACTGGGGGGACGAGGTGTGGCTGCTGCAGTGACCGCAGGAGGGGATGGGTGCAGGGGTACGTGGGGATGTGGGTACAGGGGTGCACGGGTGAGATGGTACATGGATGGAGATGTGCAGGGATAGGTGGGGGCAGGACATACATGGATGCAGAGGTGCACAGGCACATGGGTGCAGGAGTGCTGAGTACGTGGGTGCAGGTGTACATGTGTGCACGGATGTGTGGGTACACAGGGACCACGGGTGCAGGAGGACACGGGTCCATGAGAACATAGGTGTGGGTGTACAGGGATGTATGGGTACATGATGCACAGGTCTGTGGATGCGCAGGTACATGGATGCACGAATACATGGATGCACAAGTACATGGATGCATGAATACATGGAAGCACAGGTACATGGATGTACAGGTNACATGGACACGTGGATGCAGAGGTGCAGGGATACATGGGTACATGGATGCACAGAGTCCCAGGTGCAGGGGTGCACAGGTGTGTGGGTACACAGGGACCAAGGATACATGGACACGTGGATGCAGAGGTGCAGGGATACATGGGTACATGGATGCAGAGAGTCCCAGGTGCAGGGGTGCACAGGTGTGTGGGTACACAGGGACCACGGGTGCAGGAGTACACGGGTCCATGAGAACATAGGTGTGGGTGTACAGGGATGTATGGGTACATGGATGCACAGGTATGTGGATGCTCAGGTACATGGATGCTCGGGTACATGGATGCACAGGTACATGGATGCACAGGCACATGGATGCACGAGCACATGGATGCACAGATATAGGGGTGCACAGGCACATGGATGCACAGGCACACGGATGCACAGGTACATGGATGCTCAGGTACATGGATGTACAGGCACATGGATGCACAGGTACGTGAATGCACAGGTACATGGGTGCATGAATACATGGAAGCATAGGCACATGGATGCATGAATACATGGATGCACAGGCACATGGATGCACAGGCACATGGATGCACACGTACGAAGATGCCCAGGTACATGGATGCACAGGTACAGTATCTCTGTGCACAGAGCCCGTTTGTCCCATCCAGCCCCCCCGACAGGGCAGCCCCACAGCTGCTTTGGGTGCTCCTTCCGGACCAGCTCACATGTCGAGCGAGTGACTGTGCTGGGACCGGCCAAGCACATCTTGCAAAATTGTCCCCGTTTCGGCACTTGGGGCTCTTGCAGTGAGGAGCTGGCATGGGAGCAGGGCTGGCTGGGCACTCAGGAGGGCAACATGATGGTCAGACACTGACTGGACCCCAGAGTGGGACACTCGGATGTGCACCCACGACCTGGCCCTGTGCAGGGGTGACATTGATTAACTAATTGCTTCTGGACTCGATTAAGGAGATTCACAGGAATGGAGGGGTTGTAATGCCCTAAGCAGCTTTCCAAACCCACAAGGGGCTCATTGGCCCCTAATTGGCTTGGGGCAGCTTACCCAGGGCACTAATCACCCCCGGGCTCCTTCCCAATTAACCCTGGAGAGCTCGTTGCAGGAATATATCTCCCTCTACTTGGTGTTTGCAGGACTTTGGCCAGGGGGTGGCCCTGGCTTCTCCCAAAATAGCCCTGTGATGGCTTTGCAGTGGTTGAGGAGACAGTGGGAGTTGTGACAGGAGCCCTGTGCCCCCCAGCTCCTGGGCTTGGGGGGCACCTCTAGCCCTGCAGCCTGCGGAGGAAAGGGGACATAGAGAGGGGTAACAGCTCTTATCTCGCTGCCACACAAAACCAGAGCACAACCAAGGGCGTGAGGGGCTGTATTGATTTTTTTGGATGCCAATAGAATCCTGGAATGCATTGGGCTGGAAGGGACCTTAAAGATCATCTCATTTCATCTCATGTCATGGGCAGGGACACCTTCCACTATCCCAGGTTGCTCCAGCCTGGCCTTGGACACTCCCAGGGATGGCACAGTCATGTGCCAGGGCCTCACCACCCTCACAGGGAAGAATTCCTTCATAACGAATAAATAAATAAACAAATAAATAAATGATCAACTGTTTAATTAAAAAAATAAATAAATTTATTATTAATGAATAAATATTTTTTAAAAAAATACCCGAAACGCCCCCGAAACAGAGGGGAGCCCT
>WEIV01017483.1:252185-265773 GCA_013390005.1 Calyptomena viridis | reverse complement strand
GGTGATTCCTCTCACAGCTGCAGGTGGAGGCCCGGTGTGGCCGCCGCGAGCAGGAGGGGGCATTTTTATTATTTATATCAATTATATTATTTCTAATATTTATGGTATACCATAATTATCGGCGCTAACGCTTCCCAGGCCCTCAGCAGCGAGCGGCAGCCCCGGCCCGGTGTGGCCGCCCCGAGGAGAGGGGCATTTATGTCATTTATATTAATTATATTATCCCACCATTACGCTTCTAAGGAGGCGCTTCCCGGGCCCGCAGGAGCGAGGGGCAGCCCCGGTCCGGTGACAAAATCTTACTGCAAATATGCATCACACAACTTTGCTGAAAGGTTAAAATATCTGTGTAGCATTGCCTGAGACTGATGANCGGCGGCGGCGGCCCTGAGGTAACGCGGCTCCTCCAGGCCCGACCCGGCTCGGAGGCGGCGGGTCCAGGTGGCCCCACATCCTCAGANAACTTTGCTGAAAGGTTAAAATATCTGTGTAGCATTGCCTGAGACTGATGATACCTTTTTTCTCTCTCTTTTTCTTTTTTTTTCTTTTTTTTTTTTTTCTAAAAAAAAAAAATAATACCTAAAGCAGTGGAAATACTTGAAAGCTTCCTACTACTAACAGACTGTTTTAGTGTGGTCCTTATTGCCTGGTTTACTGAGATAAAGAGACTTACCTTTATCACTGGCAGTCTTAAAGCTATTTTAGTTCTGATGCATTAGTGTGATTTTATTTCTTTTTTTTTTTTGGTTCGCGTTTCATTCTGTTTGACCAGTGATCCTTGGCTAGCCAGGCTTTATTTTTTTATTTATTCCTGTCTATAGTCAGTGTCCCATTTTGGTTTGGTTGCGTGAAGGTGGTGCTGGTGTTTGGTTTGTAATCTTGCAGGGAAGTGTGCAGGGAGGGTCATAAATCTGTAGCAGGGTTTGGTGGCTTTTTTTTTTTGTCTGAGTGTGTGTGTCTTGTTTTACTTTTAGAGCAATAACTGAACTGTTTTGCTCTGTTGAGCAAAAGTGAAGGTTAGATGTTGAGTACAAACTTCTGCAATCACATACCCTGTTTAATTTTATGTAACTGTAGGTTCCTCATGCTGGGGAGACCTGGTGAAAAATCAGTCATGTTAAAAAATAAATTGGGAGCAATCCAAGCTTCCTCTTCTCTTAGTAAAAGAACTTGATTATAACAGAGAAATTTGCTCCTGCAGTCACCTCCATAAAAAGCAGTTAATTAAATCTGTTACTGCCCAACCACGGGCTTCAACTGGAACCTCCTGCTCTCCAGGCTGGATGGGGAGCATGACACCCTCCTGTTATTCCTGCAGATGCTCATGGAAGACCCTCAGAGAGAGGAGCAGGAACGTTCACGATAGTCCTGTCTCGGCACGATACCAGTCTAGGTTTGAATTGTTGCCACCTTGAAAACTGGGCTGTATTTGAAATCTTAATGAAATGCTCTAACTCTGCTTTTACCTGGTCCTTGGCCACAGCTGCAGGTTTACAGAATAGCTCCTGGAACATTCTGGAAATCCAACCCCCCTTCATGGCAGGGTTTGGGTAGGCCCAACGCTGCCACGCCAAACCCCCTATGGGGGAAAATACAGCCCAGTTCTTGTTCCTAAGTTTTAGTTCTGTGGGTTTTTCCCCCTTCCCCAGAACCTTTGCTCTTGAAGATGGTGAGTAGCCAGCCTAAGTACGATCTAATACGGGAGGTTGGTCGTGGCAGTTATGGTGTGGTGTACGAAGCAGTCGTCAGGAAGACCTCGGCACGGGTCGCGGTGAAAAAGATCCGGTGCCACGCTCCAGAGAACGTGGAACTGGCTCTGCGGGAGTTCTGGGCACTTAGCAGTATCAAGAGCCAGCACCCCAACGTCATTCACCTGGAGGAGTGCATCTTGCAGAAAGATGGCATGGTGCAGAAGATGTCCCATGGCTCCAGTTCCTCCCTTTACTTACAGGTACATGAAGCTGAGGTAATGGGGTGGAAGGAATTAATAACGGGGGGTAGGAGGTGGGGCAGCCAAGGATGTGTTTGTGAGGTGTGCTCAGTTAGGAGAGGGTCTTGTTTGCACTGCTAACACCCAAAATTTAATATATACCTTTAAATCACCTGCATCTTGTGCTCATGCTGCTCCAAAAGACACCAGGATCTGTATTAATGCACATCTGCTCTGATAGTTTGAGGAAGCCCCACAGGTAGATCCAGGGGAGAGATGCAGGCTGGGGTGTTCCTTGGCAGCAGCCTTGCTGCAGCTTAAGGAGCAGACATGCACTAATGTCATGGGATAGAGCTCTGAGGAATTTTGTCTCGGGTGTCCTTGGAAGAGGAAGTCACTGTCTTGATTTAGGAAGCCAACACTTAAAATTCTTTCAGAAACAATGAGCAATTGGTAGCATGTCATGAGCTGTTTTCTTTTTTGTATAAATAAGTATTAATCTCTTCAAAGAGTGGTAAAGGTATGACAAATAAGGGAATAAATACCACTCTGAAAGTCACTTAAGCTTGGAGGTGTGCATTTTTGAAGACTAAGTAGTGCTAGAAAGACTTTGAGAGATAATCTGATTCTTTCCCTTGTCGAGAAGCTGCCCCAACTACAAACCATCCCTGGCAGAAATGTGAGTTTCTGATTTAAAAAGTCAGTAGCCTGCTCAGTGTTTGTGTTATCCATAGTCAGCTTTTATCATTTCAGTTTTTATTGTCTTTCCTGCATGTCTGATGTGGGCCTTTTGTTGGTGAAGATCCAGCTGACAGCCCTTCACATCCCGTTGTGCCGGGTGCTGCCCGAGCCTGAGAATGAGGATTCTTGGCTTTGTGAACTCTCTGTTGCTTGGAGGTTGTTACTGCTTTGCTTTCATGAAGGGATTAGGGTAAAATAACACCAGCCAGCTCATGTGGGAGAAATTATTGCCTTATCTTCCTAGTCCTTAGTGGAGCTGTGGGGAATTGTGTGGGCAGATGTGCAGGGAGGAGCTTAAAAAACCCCAGGGTTGAACTGCAGGATGGGAAAGAGCTTCCAGACCATTGGTTTGGGTGGTAGTGCTGGTGAGCAGGGTGGGACATGGATCTGGCCCCTGTCAGGTGGGAGCTCCACCAGTTGCTTTCCTGCTCCAGAGAGAGGAGCAAAGGGCAGAGCTGAGCTGATGGTGACTGGGGTAATTTTATAATAGCCAGGGCTAAAATAAGGACAGTCAGGCCTCCCTTGGCTTGGCCTCTTCTCTCCCAGGTGATGTTATGGAGCTGGACTGGTGCTGTGTGTGAGGAAGCTGGGGAAGGGGTGTCAGAGTCTCCTGAAGGGCTTTGGGGCAGATGCTTTGTGTCAGCTGAACCAAATCTGTGAAGTTGGAGTCCTAAAGAAGCCTGGTCTTGTGGAGCTTTGCCACTGGCAGAGGCACAGGAGTGGATTCTGTTGTCTTAACTCTCAGGACAGATGCAAGTGCAGCTTCTGTGACTCTGTGCAGGGCAGAGCTGTGTTGGTGCTCACTTGGCAGAGAAGGTGCCCTGCTCTCCTGAGATACCTTAATCTCACTGTTCCTGACTACAAACCCTAAATACGTCATTTTCTAATTCTAACATGGATTTACTGTCTGAAGCTGGTCTAGTTTGAGTGCTAGTTATGATGGGTAATTAAAGGTAGCTATGAACTGCTATGAAATTTGCTCTTGGATGGAAAAGGTCACTTTTTAAAAACACTTCAAAATGCCTCTCTAAATATTAACACATACCTTAATTTTTGAAAGCCAGTTTGGTTTAGTATCCATTGGTTTACTGGTAACATAAATAATTGCAGGAATTACTTTGCAGAGCTTGCTGAGAAGCACCTCAGAGGAGCTGAAGAGGCAAATATAGTTGTGTAAACAGGATTAGTAAAACTGATTGCTGGTTTTACTTTGCTTTTTGTATGGAGCAGCTGTTAGACTTGTCTTCTACAAAAGACCATGTGGATAATGATGGTGGGAAAGGCACTACGTGCTCAGCTGTGCCTGTAGCTTAGTGTTCTGAGTTCAGGGATCCTGTGTTAACTTGCTGTAATTCTTTAATGTGTAAGGAATGGAGAACAGGCTTGAAAAATCTCTCGTGGAAGCAGAGGGTGACCACAGCTGTGTGGAGTGACTTGTGAGACTTTGTTTATCCATGAAAGCTGTTGGCAGAATGGGTGGGACAGGCTTTGTCAGGGTGGGACACTGTCCAGATGGGAGAGCACTGGCCACTGAATATCTTCAAAAATAGTGTTATCAGGTCCAGCTCTGCTCCTGGGCAGGAGTGTGAGCTTGATACGCTCTCCATAAATAGAAATAAGGAGGCTGGCAAATAAATTGTGATTTTTTTTTTTTCCTGTTACGTAAAAAATTTTACGTGAAGTTTTCTTTTCCCTTTTGCAATATCTTGCTCTCTGGATTGTTAAGAGGAAGATCAAACAACCACAGAATGATTTGGTTTTTAAAGAAAAAAGCTCATCCAGTTCCACCCCCCTCCATGGGCAGGGACAACTTCCACTATCCCAGGTTGCTCCAAGCCTTGTCCAACTTGGCCTTGAACACTGCCATGGATGGGGCAGCCACAGCTTCTCTGGGCAACTTGTTCCAGTGCCTCCCAACCCTCACAGGGAGGAATTCCTTCTGTATATCTAACCTAAATTTCCCTTCTTCATGAAGATCCCAATTTCATTCATTTTTCCATCATATCCTTACATTCTTGTGGCCGTCAGGTAGTTATGACATTTCCTTTCCTCGTTGCAGCTTGTAGAAACCTCATTAAAAGGAGAAATAGCCTTTGACCCCAAAAGTGCTTATTACCTCTGGTTTGTAATGGATTTCTGTGATGGAGGAGACATGAACGAGTACCTGTTGTCCCGAAAGCCCAACCGTAAGACCAACACCAGTTTCATGCTCCAGCTCAGCAGTGCTCTGGCCTTCCTGCACAAAAACCAGATCATCCACAGGGATCTCAAACCCGACAACATCCTGATCTCCCAGAGCAGGATGGATGCCAGTGACTCCGAGCCCACCCTGAAAGTGGCTGATTTTGGGCTCAGTAAAGTGTGTTCGGCCTCGGGGCAGAATCCCGAGGAACCGGTCAATGTGAATAAGTGTTTTCTATCGACTGCCTGTGGGACTGACTTCTATATGGCCCCCGAGGTGTGGGAAGGACACTACACTGCCAAGGCAGACATCTTTGCCCTGGGAATTATCATCTGGGCAATGTTGGAAAGAATCACATTCATAGACACAGAAACCAAGAAGGAACTGCTGGGGAGTTACGTGAAGCAGGGGACAGCCATTGTCCCCGTGGGAGAGGCACTGCTGGAGAACCCCAAGATGGAACTGCTCATCCCTGTGAAGAAGAAATCCATGAATGCTCGGATGAAGCAGCTGATCAAGGAGATGTTGGCAGCCAACCCCCAGGACCGCCCGGATGCATTTGAGCTGGAACTGAGATTAGTCAACATAGCCTTTAAGGACAGCAGCTGGGACACGTGAGCTGCTGCTCCTCACCCACCCCACGGTACAGCTTCATGGCACTGAGCCTCAACTCACCTCCAGGGTGTAGTTTTCCCCAAACCAATCTCTCTTGAGTTTCCTGACAGGAATGCTGAGTTGGCCCTTGCATTGGTGTGTAAAATACCAGGATGTTCCGTGCCTGTGTGAGACGTGAGGATGGTCCTTTGTGTGCACTGGCAGTGGGATGTTGTAAGAGCCAAGACTTGATTTCCAGCAGTATGTCATGGAGTATTTCATACATTCCAGTTTCCTATGTCAGTATTAGGAACTCTCATGGCAAAAACAAACCAACAAAAAAAAGATTTGCATGCTGGTAGTGCAAATCTTCAGGCTTTGTAATGTAATCTGTGTATATATTTATGTATATGAGTGACTGGGTGTGTGTGGCACTTAAATTATTTGCTGTGGGTCTGAATGATTGGGGTCTGCTAGAAAACTGGGTGAAGAAGATGGATGAGAAACATTCCTTCTTCTCCAGGCCTGAATAACTTTATTATTTATTTTTGTTATCTAATGTCAAAGACTTGACTTTGTAAACGAAGCAATGCAAGGGGACCAGCAGTTTTGGAAGTGCTGATGTGGCTGAGCTTGGCACTTAAAGCTTAGTGCGCTCATCACCAAGGGAGTCAAATTAAAAATGTACAGTCAGGTGCTGGCATGGGCTGGTTCATTGATCATTTGATTTTTCTTTCTTCCAGTGATCAAATACTTTATTAATCAGTTAATCTACCATTTCACAACATGCTCTCTGCTCTCGTGTTCATAATCCAACAGCACCTTGAGGATTTATAACAGCAGAGTACTGTGCCCTTAGTTTAAGGAAACATGGATGAGGGAATCCAGCAGCATATTTTTAAGCTTCTTCAAAATAGGGAAGCAGCACAGTTTTCCCATTAACTGAATCCAACTAATAATAGTGGTCTTGGCCTCTTCCTCTCTGGCACCAAGCCCATGGGGATGAGGAGACAGAGGTGACTCTTTGTCCTGTAGAACCCACCAAATATGGGAGAAAACTCAGTAACAGGTATGTGAGAGGTGGCAGCCTTGGCTGATTTTTTTTTAATTTTTTTCCTCCTTTTAAAGAAGTCATATTTATTTCAAAGGACAGATGGTGGGATGGAGAGTTTTGGAGCAGTTGGGAGCTGCTTATCCCCAGCTCTTGTTGCACAGAGATTGATACTCTGGGAGAGGTTTTGCCAAGGCCACCTGACACTGCAGAGCAGACAGAGGCTCTTTGTAACAGTACAGCACTTTGTTCTGTTGGCTCAAGGACTGACCTTTCTCATCCAGTTTGACCTTTTGCAAAGAGCAGAGTCTTAAAATTGCCTTTAAAGCCGCAGGAGAGGCCAGTTTTCTTAATAAATTCAATTTAATTTTTTTTCCCCACTCAAATCTTACCTGAGAAAGACTCTAAGTATTTCCTTGTACAATTTAGTTTTCACATACTGTTGCCTCTTTGTGCTGGGAGAGCAGTTCTGGTCAGTCAGTGTTAATTGTGTCTGAGTGTGAATAAACAAAACATCATTTTTTGTTTTTCCAAAAGCAAAGGATTCTGATTCCACCAAACTTGTGAGGTTTTACAGACCACAGGTGGCTCTTACCTGGTGCTATACAAGCTGTCACCCAAGTGGCCTTAATCCTTATTTCTTCTTATTTCCTTTCACTTTATCATTTTAGGGAGTGATTCTCAAACAAATACACTTTCCTTCTGTGCCAACACTATTTCCCAGTTCTCACATCTCAGCTGAGATATCCAATGAGTAAAGTTTAAAGAGGGTTTATAAATGTTCAAACCTCCTCCTGTCCTGCCCACCCATAAGTCAAACTTAGGAATCTACTACAGAATAACTCTGCTCACCTTTGAGGTGTTTTGTAAACCATCCAATTCCCCTCTGAAGTGTTTTCACTGCCTGCAGTGCAGAAACAAGGGAATGGCACAGGGAATTTTTTGACTCCCAAAGTGTTTCTTTGCACTGATTGCCACTTTAAAGGTTGGGGGTGCCTGAAATCCCTCTCATGGTGCTTATCCTTGCTGTTGGGTGACACTGGTAGTCCTCGAGGTCTTGTGTTCTGTTGGGTTTTTGTTGTCTGAGGTCTTTGTTTTAAAAAAATAAATTGTTGTAGCAGCTGAGGAGTCGTTCACCAGCATGACACAAAGTCAAGATGCTTTTCAGCACTTGGAAAAGATTTTTTTTTCCCTACTTTTTTTTTTTCTTTAGAAACTGTAAAATATATTTTATGGAGAATTTATAATGAGGAAAATTATTGTGTAATTTATTAAGTTCATGACTGTTTTTGAAATAAAATCAGAATTTCGATGAAGTTTTTGAACTTTGTGTGGGGAAATGCTTTCAGTCAGCACAATGTACTTCACCACAGTCATACCCTGGGTGATCCTGGGCTTGTGGAAGGTTGGCTGAGGGCTGTGCTGCTCCTGAAGAAACCTTAGGAATAAAGGTGAGGAAACACCATTACTTTTACATGACACAAAAGTGCAGCAGCCATTTGCATGTTTTAATTAACAGTGCTCTGAACAAAGGGTTCTGCAGACTGGGAGTGACAATAGTACAAACTGGAAATGCTGTAAATTGATTTCTCTTGACATTTCTTATCCCTGTAACAAACACAAGCCCAGTCACCTCCCCTGTGCCCTGAACTTGGGGATTCCTGTGTGTCCTGAAAGGGGCAGATTCCCACCTGGGAGGTTAAATCAGTAGGTCAGTGCAGTCATTGCACAGGAGAGAGGGATTGGGATTGATGTAATTTTTTATTAGGGGGTAAAGACCTTAATTAAAGGAGAAAGTAACACTCTTTGATTAGTTGTAAGAGTGCAGATTTTAAATATAGACACTGAATTCCTTTCCCACAAAAAGAAATAAACCTTTTATATATATATATATACAAACTATATATATATATATATAATATATATATATAAATTATGCTTAAAATATATCTGGTCTATAGGGACAGCCGGGAAATCTGCAAGGAACTGCCCTGGTGCAAAAATTAGATATAATTAAAGCTCCCTCTCTCCTCAAAGAACCCAACCTCTGCTTTATTTTCTTTGTTCTGCAGAATGCAGAGGCCTCGGGCTCCAGGTTGCCCATCCCAATTCCTGGGGCAGGGCTTGGCTGGGTTTAGGAACTCGCCTTCTTGGGATTATTTTCACTTAGTTTTGGTTTATTCTGACTTTTCCCTGGCCCCGACCAAGCGCGGCCCCGGCAGCAGCCGCGGCAGCAGCAGATGTTGCTTTGTGGGGCAGATAAAGTCCATCCACGGAGCCGCGGCCGCTGTCCCGCCCCTTGGAAAGGTGCCCTCCCTTCGGGAAAACAACTTTTCCCCCCTCCCCGACACGCTCAGGTGGCCTTTGGACGGCGGGTGGCACAAAGGGCCGGTGCTTTGTGTGGCTTTTCCCTTTGCTCCACCAATATCCTGCGAATCCTTCCGCGGGATATCCATCCTTAACGTGGTCCGAATCCTTCCCGGGGGGTCGTGTGGTGAACGGGAGCTCATGGAGAACCAGTTTGGAGGATTTAATCACCGACTTTAACGGGTGGTGCTGGCAGGGGCCGTTTGGTTTCGCTTTTGGTCGGCAGGGGCTGGTTATGCAAAGTGCAATTTCTGTTCTTAAACACAATAAAAGCAGAGAGATGTAGACAAACCATGCAGAGTGTCTGAGGAGTGTTGGGGAGGTGGGAATACAAGACTGAATTTCTGCAAATTGCTGTTCATGAGCTCTTGAAGTGTTTTTTGGGAGCCTGGGACCACATTTTTAGGAGCAGGGAGGTGTCAAGTGACCCGAGGATGAGCCAGGCAACACCACTTCATCACTGCCAAGAGGAGCCACAGCCCAGGCTTGTGTTGCTTTATTCTTGTTAAACCACTTTGTTCCCAGAGGAATTTGGAGGTTGGGAATTTGGAGGTTCCCAAATTTGGGAATTTGGGTGCCTGAAGCAGCAGGTAACTGCCTGAGGGCTGCAATCCCTAAGGAACAGCCAGAGGGTCCGGGCTGAGCCGTGGGGCTGAGCTGGCACATCTCCTATCCCACACTCCAGCTATGGCTTTGTGCTCCTGGAGAGAACTGCAGCTGCTCAGAGGCCTCTTTACTCTCAGATTTGAGACAAAAATGGGTGCAACCTAAAAACCTTTGCAGCAGGTGGCAGGTTCAGCCCAGATGTTCAACTCTGGCCCTTTCCTGATCTCTTTCCTGTCTGTCCCTGTGGTCCCAGCACGGACCAGCCATCACCCACTGTGGGTTTTGGAGCCCTGTTGGGGATTATGAACATCCACAGAAACCTCTGTGGCCTCTCCTGGCCCAGCTGCTCTAGTTCCAACTTGCACCAACATGTGGATCTCTGCCTCGGATTAGGTGGTGGTTTCAGATTTATTCATGCCCATTTGAACCCTTGATATTTTTAAACTCGTCTAACCAGCCTTCGACTCCTGCCCTCTCCTGAAGGAAAGCCTCTGCACCCTGAGCCCTCTCTGGCTCATTCCCAGCTCCCATGGGCTGCGTTCCAGGCAGTGGCATTTACATGGACCTCAGGCCAGAGGGACTTTTGTGGGTTGGGAAAGTGAACCTGCAAGTAGAGACAGATGGCCGGGTTACCAGGTGCTGCATTCCTGGCTGCACCTGGGCATGCTGCAAAGTGATTTCTAAACATTTTTAAAAGGAAAAATGCATCTGGAAAGGTCTGAATGGGGCACAGTGGCCTCTGGTCTCCTGGAGCCATTGGAGCAGCACTGGGAGCAGGGCTGGTTAATCAGGAGTGTAGGAGGATCTGTGCTCTGAGATTTGTGGCCTTTGGGGACTTTCTCAGCCTTTCTCACTCACTGCAAGGACTGGAGGTTTCCATGCTGGTCCCAGCTGTGTCTGGGTTTCACCCAGGGTTGGTTTGCTTGCCCAGCACTGTGCTCCTTTCCCAGTGAGCCGAGGGGAAGCAGAGCCCCATGGAAGAGCAAAGAACACCTTGTGGGAGCTCTGGGTAACCTTACATAAAAACAAGGGACTTTGAGCATCCATGTGACTATGAAAAGCCACCTGGCGCATCCACAAGTGGCTGATAACTGGGTAAATCCCTTCCTAGAAGTTGAACTAACAAAACCCCCACCACCTCCCCAGGGGAAGGAGGAGCTGCCTGAGAGGATGATGACACGAAGGGCTCCTGAAATCATCTCTTTTTGTATTCCAAAGGGAATCTGCCTTGTCTAAGTATTAGTTCAACAGCAAGTGTCTGGTGGGTGCTCCAAGGAGTCAGGGAAGAGAGTGGTCACTCTGGGGAAGGCATTTGGTAAGAGTATCCCATAGGAATTTGCTGCATCCTCCAGAGAAGAGTGATTTCAAGGCTGCTCTTACTCACTTGTGGCTTTACCAGAACAGCTGCCGGGATTCCACCTTGGAAAATAAAACATTTCCTAATAAACAGTGATTCACGTTGCCTGGAGTTTAAAATAAGGTCCTGTCAGCTGCCTATCTCCTGTGTGGGAATCCAGGGGCCAATCCCAGGGGGGCCAGGAGTTCCTTCATCCCTTGTCCTGATCCTATTCCACCAGATTTGCCCCAGTGCAACTGCATCCTGCACATGGAACCCAAGTTCTGCCTGCATTCTCCTCTCCAGGTTTATTGGAATAAAATAGATGGTTTGTCCCTTCCTTGCTTTCACTGGAGGTTTTTTCCGGTGTCTGCAGAGCTCAGACAAGCCCTGACTCCTCTCATCCTGCTCAGCTTCCATTTTAGCCTCTGTTGTCGCCAGCTCCTTCCTGGCTGCAGGAGGTGCTGGATGCAGCCCCAGTTCCCGGCACTGACTCCGGAGCAGCAGCTCCTCAGGAAGGAACCGAGGTGGGGACAGCAGTGCTCAGAGACAGGTCCCCTCTCATCCAGGGATGGAATGCCCTGGCCTGGGAGTCCCGGTCCAAATGCCGTGGTTTTGTCCCCGCTGGAACCTCCCCAGTCCCTGCGATCAGCCTGGGCTGGGCTGTGTCCCTGCTCTCCATCCATCCATTCTGGCCGCCAGAGCTGGTGGGTCCCTAAGGAGCACTGGGGGCTTTCCCCGACCCCCTCCAAGGGGCTGGGAGCCCAGCTCGGGGTGCAGCATGTCCTCCCCCCTTCTGCTCCACATCCGCAGCCCCCCAGGCAGGAGCTGAGGATGGAGGGGGCCAGGGCTGCCCTGTGGGAGCTCTCGGCCCTCGGGAAGGGAAGAGGGCAGTGGTAAAAATAACCCCTGGGCCAGCTCCAGCCCATTGTGGCTTCCTGCGATTTACAGCCCTTCCCGGGGGAAAGAGGCAGGAACTGGCCAGCACGGGGCTGGATTTGACCCTTTCACCACCACCGGAGAAGGTGCCAGAAGGATTTTTCCCCCCTCTCTCTTCCTTGCCAGCTGGGGCAGGATCGTGGGGAAGGGGATTGTGGTGGTCTCCAGCTCCTGAGCTGACCCAGCATTCTGGGGTGGGTGTAGGAGAAGCTGCCGGGATGGACATGGTTTTCGCGTCCCATTCCTGACGCCTCGTGTGCAGGGGGACAGAAAGACTCCGTCCTGCCTGGGCGGAGTCAGAGATCTCCGCTGCAGATCCCGAAATCCCGGCCAGGTTCCCGTAAGGAGGTGGAAGGAGGAGGGGAACTGGCAGAGGTGAGCTGGACCTGCAGGAAGGGGAGGGTTAATGCTGGGCAGGGCTGTGGAGGGGGGTCACGCTGGCAGAGTGGGCTTCTGCTGACGGGGCTGGGCTGGCAGGGGTTAATGGGGTGGCTCTTCCTCATCCTCTATATGAGGCTCCTGCCGGCTCTGGGCTCAGTTTGCTACGGGAGCCAGAAGGGCAGGAGCTGAGTGAGACCGGAGCATCTCATCCCTGCATCCCGTCCCTGCATCCCCGGGTGGGCTCAGGTGAGCAAGAGCATTCCCCACCTGCAGAGCCCGGTGGCTGGCACAGGTCCTGGCCCGGGGCTGGGCTGGGGAGCATGTGGGCACATGGGCATGTGTAGTCACAGCCTGGGCACACTGGTTCTGCTGGGTGGGTGACAGGATCTCGTGCTGGGGACACCTTCCCTCAGCTGCCAGGGGAGGCTGGGGAGCTCATCCGTCAGGAGCACAGGGCTGGACACACCGTGTGCCTCAGTTTCCCCATCTGTTCACTGGGGTGGACACGTTGTAGATGCCCATGGGCTTCGTGTGGAGGTGTGTGGCAGAGGCTTCCTGGGCTGTTTGCTCCCGTGAACTCTGCTCTGCCCAGCCCTGTGCCCCTGCTGTCACCCAGAGAGGCCATGGGACTGGGTCAGCTGCTGGTGAGGTGGCTCTTCAGGGCCATTCAGGCCTTTTATACCCAGTGAAACCACCTATTTGGGGCATTTACAGCCTCAGAGTTCACACTCCTTCCCCCAGCACCACCTCCGGATTTACCTCTGGATATACACATGGGTGCTCAGGTGCAGCTGAGCCAGGGCCAGTGAATCCAGGGCTAAAGAAACCCCTTTGGCTTCATGCCCCCTTCACACGGAGCAGGAGGAACTTTCCCTCCCATGGGAGCACGGCTCAGGGACCCCAAAACATCCCCCAGCCGGTGCCCTGCTCTCCAGCTCTCCTGAGCAAGGCTTTGTTCTGCCGCCCTTGCGCTCGGAAAGAGGCGGCGGCCGGCTCCGGTATTTTTTCCGGTTGGAAGCCGCTCCTGGGATGAGGGTGAAGCCGGCGGATGCTCGGCGCTTCTCTCTTCCTGCCTGTGGACTGCCTGGGCTGGCAGGAGCCGCTGCCTGCATGAGATTGAGGGGACCCCTAACTCAGCTTCATCTCCATCCTCCTGCAGCTCCGTCACTGCTGCAGCCCTGACTCTCCTCTCTCCTCCCAGGGCTGAATCCAAGAGCTGAGCGAAGCTTCAGGAGCCTCTCCAGCCACAGCACTGAACCTCCCACAGCCACTGCGAAGGGAACAGAGGGACCAGCAGAGCCATTTCGGGGCCATGGTGCCCTTGGGCAGCCCCGCTCTTGCCGTCTGCGCCTCCAACAACCTGCGCCTCGTGGCCCCCGGCCGTGGCTCCCCCCTGGCCTGGCTGAACCGGGGCCCCGAGTGCCCACAGGAGCCGGGGGGCAGCGGGGGCCGGCGGCCCAG
>WEIV01017483.1:219734-232198 GCA_013390005.1 Calyptomena viridis | reverse complement strand
CAGGAATCGGCTCCTCGTGGACTGCCCCCCCCGCCCCCAAGTCCCTCAGAGGCCGGCTCTTAATGGACTGAAACCCCGCAGGTTCAGGAACCGGCCCCTCAGGGAGTGACTTTCCTCTACTCCTCAGGGACTGCCCCCCCCAGCCCCTCAGGAACTGGTTNACCCCCCTCCCTGGGGCGGGATGTCACTGTGACAGTCTTACTTTTTCCAAGGGCTTTTTGGCTTAGCTGCAGGTTGGAAAAGTTGCGGGGATGTTCCTGGAGGGATGTGCCCCCGCTGTGGTGCTGCCAGGGTCTCTTCTGCTGTAAATAAACGTGTTGACAGGGGCTGGTCGTGCCGTGGTTTTTCTTGGCGCTTGAAATCGTCAAATCATGGAATAGTTTAGGTTGGAAAACACCTCTGAGATCATCGAGTCCAGCTGTTCCCCCAGCACCGCCGCGCTCTAAGTGCCACATCTACACGTTTTTGAACAGTCCCGGGGATGGTGACTCCATCGCCGCCCTGGGCAGCCCATTCCAATGCTTAACAACTTCCAGGAAGGAATTTTCCCCAGTATCCAACCTGAACTTCCTCTGGCGCGACTTGAGGCCGTTCCCTCTCATCCTGTCCCTTGCTCCCTGGGAGCAAAGCCCGGCTCCCCCCTGGGTCCCCCCTCCCGCCAAGGAGTTGCAGAGAATTCCAGACCCTCCCAATCCCCCCTTTCTCCAGGCCGAGCCCCCTCAGCCCCCGCCCTACGGGTGCCGCCTGCGGACATTTTTCCCCCGCCCCAACCCGCCGCTTCCTCCACGGCGCTGCGGGGGCGGGCACAGCGTTTGGGCGAGCCAATGAGCGAAGGGAAGGGGCGGCACCGAAGCGCTCGATTGGCTGCAGAGCCTGTGAATCCCCGCCCTTTCTGCTTTGCCACGCCCCCCGCCGCCNCAAGGACTGACCCCTCACCCCTCATGGACTGACCCCTCAGGCTCAGCCTGTGCTTTCCAAGGCGGTCGTGTTCCCTCTCCCCCGGCCCAGGTCACTCACTTACCCTCTCCACCCAAATCACTGTTCTCCCTCTCTGGGGAGTGAAGGGCTTCCCTCCTACCCTGTCTAGGTTCACATCAATCCGTGTACCCTCCAAGCTCTCCCCTTCCGTGGGGTAAAGCATTTCTCCCCTTCTCCATGATCCACCACTCCCTTCCCACCTCCTGTACCTGCTGCTGGAAGGGGTTTTGTAGGGTGGTGGGGGTGCTCTGTGGGGTTTGGGGTGGTTGGTGCTGAGTGAGGTGGGAATGCTCTGATTGTCTTGATTTATTTTATTCCAAGAGCCCACGCTTGAATTTCCCTGTTATAACTGTCTGACTGGAGCGCTGGAGACTGAGATTTAAACTGTGGCGTTTCAGAAATATACCTAAATCATTTATATCTACCTAAATATACCTAAATTAATAATACCTACCTAAATTAATCATGATAAGCACTACATTTAGCTAGAAGTGTTTTATTCCTTTGCTGAGTGAAATGCTGCTTCTGGTTCATTATCCTGTTGTATTCCCAATGTCTCTCCTATGTTGTAAAATCTGTATGTGTATGTTTTCTAGGAATTGATGGCCTCTCTGAGCTCTTTGAATCAGTTTAGCAAAAATCTGTAAGAGCTGCCAATTGAGGATTTTATCTGGGTGGATGGAGGCCTTAAATTTCCACTGTGTAGTCTGAGAGCTGTAAATTACACTTGTGTTATCAGAGACAGGAAATTCACTGTCTGAAGTACTCAGAGAAATAGATAAATTAACCCAAAGCTCTGGAGAGATAAAAATTGCCATTTGTGGAACAGCAAGGCTGATTTTTGAAGGACTTTATTCCTCATGTAGTTGCTCAGTGACCTCTACAGAGGGCAGAAAAGATCTGGTTGAGAGTTAAGACTTTTAAGGAGAAATTTTTAGTCACTGTAGACACAAAGCCAGTGTGTAGGTACCGTGGTGACTGGTGCTCTATAAATACCTGCCATGAGGATAACACATGCACCAGCTGAAAGGTGCTGCTGAGCTGCTGCATGCCTGGAGAATGGTGCAAATAGGAATTCTCCTCCTTTTTCAGGTATAAAGAAAAAAACAACCTTTCTAAGTTAAGTATTGCTTCTGTTGCTGCAGGGAAAAATCAGATATTTTTGAAAGGAGATGCTAATTAAATATGAAATATTAAATATGAAATACGTATGTACCCTTGGCGTGGTTACTGGGAACAGGGTTTGGGTTATACTGACTTTAAAATATGACTTTTTATTTATTTATCCAGTTCACTGGATAGATAAGATGGCTGCTCCTGGGAAAGATCCAGACCTGAGGCTCCAGCAGAACAATCCATTGGGTAAGGACAGTCCTTTCTCTAAAGCCCTTCTGCTGTTGGATCCTGTTTCAGTTTCTCTCGGGAGACACGTGGCCCTGAGAAGGTTCTTTACCAGAAGCTTTTTATTCAAAGAAAGTCTTATTCCTTCAAAAGGATAGAGAATATTTTGATAATTAATTTCTTTCCTAAGCAATAACTGATGAATCTGGGAGAGTTCTTAATAGTTAATACAAAAATACATCTTTTTAACCAGTTCTGCTGTGTGGCTGTGCTACTATTTTATTCTGAGTACCAGAACATCAGCTGGTTGTAACATCATCAGACTCATCAATGGGAATATAATTTACTGCTTCCTTTTGCAAAAGAGATTTATGTAACAATAATACAGTGAGTGGAAAAAGGATCACTTTGAGTTTTAGAAGCACGGGTATGGCTTAATTAGGTGTATTCAAAGACTTGTATATAAAAAGTATAAACATGTCTTTTTTTTCTCCCTAGATCCCAGTCAGAAGAGTAAGTTCTTGGAGACTGACTGGAAAACACCCACGTTGTCCATGAAGTCCCAGAGCCGTGTCAGTCGCTGTCCCAGTGTGGCCGACAGTGGGGATGGGGGCATTGGGACCTCCTGCTCAGACAGCACAGAAGGTGATGGTCACCAGGGCCTCACAGGATGTAAAATGTGGAGAGCAGAACCTGTAATGATGCTTGGAGACTATTTCAAATCCAGTGCCTGGAATATAAGCAAGTGATGGAGAGAGTGGCTGTTCTCTTAGATAGTTTGGTTATTGTCTAACTACAGTGGTTTTAACTGACTAAGAGCCACCTTGGTGATTTGCTGGTTCATATTGACCAACAAGTGATTTATCAGCAAATCTGCTGTGTGATTCTTTTGGTTTTTAAGGAATAATTTGTAGGTGTCTTTGTGCAGAAGTGGTTGTCTCTTCAGTGTTAAAGCTGTTTGCTTCTCGCTGAAAACTCACCCTGGCCCTCAGCTGAGGCACGTTCTGTGAAATTGCTTGTCCTGGCAATCCTTTCCACATGTATTTTTGTCTTCATTGATTCTCCTTTCAGCAGCCAGGAAGTTCATGGTGTGCTTGGAAACACTTCACACATCATGTGTTTCAGGAGCTGCCTTGAGCCTTTGGAATGAGTCATTGATCTTAATAATGTGTGAGGGAATTGAAGGCGTTTTAGAAAGTCTGGCTTGTGGAAATACTGCTGCAAATATTACACAAACATGTTTAAGTGATCATCAAGCCTCTCTCGGGATAGTAAAACATCCAGTTGTAGGTGAGGGCAGGGGAAGTGATGATTTCTCTTTGGGAATGGCCTTTGTGAGTGCTGGTGATGTCATGTTTGTAGGAGCAAGGCTGACCTGCAGGCCTGGCCACTGGCTGAGGCACACTGAGCTCAGTACATTAGTCAGAAATGTTGTTGTCATGACCCTTTGAGAACACTCAAGGAACCCATTGCAGCACCTGCACGTGGTGTGTTGGTCAAGGAACTTGAGTTCCTGGCAGTGACACCAGGAGATAAATTTAGGGGCTGTAAAAGGAAATGGTACTGTCTCTTCTCTCTGCCAGGATGAACATGCTTGTGACTGCCCCATAGCTTAGTGTTCTCTGGAGTGCCCAGGCACAGCCACGTGGTGCCTGAGGGATTTTCCTGCTCTTTTTTGAGAGGATCTGGTGCCTTTATTATTGTAGTTTTCCTGCGCTAGTTTTCCTGATGGTCTTTTGGTTGTATTCAAATTGTAACATTTATTCCTTACACAGCGTGGGGGTGAGGGTACAAACAGGTGGAATGGTGACTTGCAGTCCTGATGTTGGAACATCACATGGGGATGGGCCTTTGGCCAAAGCCATGAGGAAAACAAGTTGTGTACCTGGGAGAAACCTGGAACTACTGCAATACAGAACGTATCAGGACAAGGAGTGGGAACAGGCCCTTTGCTGTTTGCCTTTCTCAGCTCTTGCTGTTGCTGTATTGAAATGTGAGAGTTGCTAAGAATAACCCCGTGTGTCTGTGCAGCCAGGTTTGGTGCCCCTCTGGCAGGACGGGCTCACGGGGTGTGTGTGCCCAGCCCTGTCTCGTTTCCTGTGGCAATAAGGTGAGAGCCACTACTCCAGCCTCTCTGCCACAGCGTCCTGGAGGAGTTGGAAGGTCAGATCTCTGGGTTCAGCTATGTTTGAGGCTCATCATGGGCTCAGAGGAGGCTCCTGTTAGCTCTGGTTATGGTTTGGAGTCGATGTGGGACGGGCAGAGCAGAAGCACAGTCTCAGTGTTCAACTGAGTAAGTTTCAGTCTTTTTATTCAATATCAAGGACTCTATTTCTAAATGTATGGAAAGATAACCTTATTGATTAAGATTATGCTAGAGTAACTTAAAAACAAAGGTTAAAAGCATGAACTGGATTAAACTTGTGGTTTAGAGTGGTAGGAAAATGTCAGCAGGATCCTGAAACTTGTGGTGAGGGGGACCATAGGTGTGTCTGAGTCATGCTGGTGTTGCTGCTTTAGGAGGACATGTTCAGGAGGAAAGGAATTGGTTTTAAAATTACTTTGGAAAGTTCACTGGAGGAGTGTATTTTCAGAGTTGTAATTAGAATATCACTCTCTTTTTTCCCTAGATTTTTGCAATTCCAGTAACGGTTCCTCATTCCAGCCCATCAAAACCCAGGTGACCATTCCAACAGCCCACGTTATGCCTTCCACACTGGGTGCCTCACCCTCCAAGCTGTGCTCTGCAGGAGACCAGGGCTGTGCCCAGAGCACTTCAAAGACTGCTGTGCCAGGATCTGCCTCTGAACACTCAGGGCTCATGAGGAACGGGGATTTTAACCCCGGGAAGTCATCTCAGGTGCCACCCAGGGATCTCCTGCACCTCTACAGGGCTTCAGGAGAGAATGGCTTTGAGCAACGCTGGCCTCCTGCTGCTGATCCCACGAGAACAGAAGACACTTGGAAGTTTGACACCCCTGCCATTGAACACACCCTTAACCAGTCTCTCTTCCTGGACAGTTTGTGCACTGACCCTCTGCACAGGTTCCAGAAGCTCAATCCAAACTCTGAGGCAGGCAAGGACCGTTACAAGGTGCTGCCAGAGAGCAAACAAGGGGCCAACGGGGTCTGTGAGCCCCGGGATGGGACGTGGCCCAGCGGGAGCAGACTGATGCCAACGGGACTCCAGGCCAACAATTTGTTTTCAAAGCCTGTAGTAACTCCTCCATCCCCAGTATGGATGCCAGAAGGATGCACACTGCATCCACACAAGGGGGTCTGCGAGCTCAGTGCTTGGAAGCAGCAGCTGGACAAAGTGAGACTGCAGGTGGAGCAGATGCAGGTAGGGAGCTGCTTACGTGACTATGAGTTTTGAAACTCTTCCTGTCTCTTTAACCAGGAATCATTGTGCTAGACTTAAGAATTAAGTGGGAAAACGTCTTATGCTTCTCCCTGTGTGACACTGTGAGTCTCCTAAGGATCTGTTTTTACAGCATGTGGTGTCACAGGTATCATCTGACGTGCTGCATATGCAGAGCAGCCCTGGATTATGTTACAGTGCTGCACCATAGTTCAGGGCAAGAGGTGAAATGACAAGTCTGCTACAAACTGCAGAGAAAAAAAAGCATGCCAAGAGGTTCTAAACAGTTTCTAGAATAATTTTATTTTGTATCTATGGTTAAGAGACCTTTTTAACAATGTATAAAACCAACTTCAATTTATTAGGTGGAAACTGTTTACCACCTTCCACCCTAATGGAGACAAATTGTTTCCAGTGAGCTAGCACAGTGATCTAAAATTATTTGTTAATCTCCAGTTGTGCTTGGGCAAAGTTACTTGTTCTTGGACATCAACAGAGACTGAAATAGCTGTGTCCTGGCATGCAGATGAGCACACAGTGTGCAAAATAGCTCCAGCAATGTTGCAATTACCTCTGTGGGGCACAAACCTCTCCCTCCTTGTTTTTGTCTCCTGCTGCAGTTACAAAATGGAGGCACCTGCCCCCATTCCTCTGTGTATTCTCCCTCACTGCCTCCACCTGATCCAGCCCAGTGGATCAATATCCTGAACTCCAGTGAAAACCTACTCAAGGAGAAGGAGCTGCTCATTGACAGGTGAGAGTTCGACACCGACACCAACTCCAGCACATTTCCTTTTGAAAAGTACCAAGGAAAGCTCATTTCTCAGAGGCCCTTTTACCCAATTAAGCTTTTTTATTGCAAAGAAGAATATAATGACCTTTGAGAACAGCCTGAGCTCTCTTCCCCTTCCCCTTGTAATTAGGATGATGATCCTGAAGGGTTCAAATAAATTAATTTTGGTTATGATTTTCTGTGTTTTATAAGGGATAAAGCTTTCTGTTCATATCATGATTATCTGGAATGTCAAGACTTACTGCCTTTTTGCTTAAGGACTTTCTGGGACCTCTTTGAGATCTTTATTTTAATTTGTTTTTTGTGAGTTTGGGCTGGCAAACATTTCTATTATCTAAGGCTAATGGTCCACAAGCTTTGTGAATAAGTCCTAATGAAAAGTACCTTCAGCATTTTGACTGTAAATACTTTTTCTTTATTTTGTATCATCTGCTGTCCATTTCACCCATCAGCTCCACAGCCAAGCTGGATCCTCCAAAACATGCAGAGCTTGTGTGTTTTATTTAATCATTGTGTGGGGGAAAGTTTGGAAGGGAGGAGAAGGAAGAAAAGTTAACACCAATTGTAAAAAAGTCAAAATGGATTATCTTTTAGATTGTTTCTCTGCAGGTCAGAGTTGCAGAGTGTGGAGCAGTTGTGGTGGCACTGTTCATGTTGCACTGCTGCTCTCTTTGAGAACAGTGTATTGGATTTTTTTACAGACAAAGACAGCACATATCCCAGTTGGAGCAGAAGGTCCGGGAAAGTGAACTGCAGGTTCACAGTGCCCTGCTGGGCTGCCCAGCATCCTATGGAGATGTCTACATGCTGAGGATGCAGGTAATGGGGTACAACAGGTACCAGTAAGAAATATGTATTGAATCCAGTGGCCCTCCCACTTCTCCTTAGGTATTTGCTGACCAGGACTATGCAGAGTCAAATTTTCCTTTAAGTGGAGTTGTCACCATTACCTGCCACCTCTGGGATCCTCTGTGACCCTTGAGATTTCCAGCCCTGAAGTCCCTTGGTTTGTTTAGAAGCTGCCTTAGTGATGCAAACACCTGGCAGCACTGACAAGTGCTATTTTGGATCCTGCAGTGTGTAAGATGGGCTGAGTGGTGTTTGGGGATTGGGAGGGGAGGGCACACGGCTCTGGGACAGCACAGCTGCTGAGTGCCAGTTTGGAACCAACCAAATTCAGGGGCTGTCTCTGTCTGCAGGAGCTGCAGCGGGAGAACACGTTCCTTCGGGCTCAGTTCACAGAGAAGACTGAATCCCTCAGTAAGGAGAACATTGAATTGGAGAGGAAACTGGCTGCTGCAGAGGTGGATGTGAAGCTGATCCGGGAGTCGCTGAAGGAAACTGTGCAGAAACATGCAGAGGAGTTAAAGAAACAGGAGGAAAGGGTATGATCTCGTTGCTCTGGAGATGGGAAGGAGTGTTCTCTTTGAGAATCTAAAAGTCAGTTTAGTGAAAGCTTTCTGTGGAAATCTAATTGCTGGTATATTCTGATCTCCTTGTAGAGTACTTTGGTTTATAAGCCTAAGCCCTTTCTCCTGCAGTTATAAGGATTTCAGTACTTCTTCTTTAAACCAAAATGCTTGTCTTTAGCTAAATGAGCAGGAATGCTGCTGAGTTGAGGTGATCTTGTATTTTGGTGTTGAATGCTGTGCAAAAAGCTAAATGAGTGGGTTTACAGAAGACTGAAGAATAGGTAAGAAATTACATAAACTAAACTTGTCTATAACTGTCTCTGCAGGTAAAGGGAAGAGACAAACACATTAGTAACCTTAAAAAGAAATGCCAGAAGGAATCTGAACAAAACAGAGAGAGACAGCAGAGAATTGAGACCCTGGAACGATACCTGGCTGATCTACCCACCCTTGAGGAGCACCAGAAACAGAGTCAGAAGGTAAAACTCTCTCAGTGGTGATGATTTTTCTTCACATGGTTTCTCAGGTGATTTTCCTACAGCTGCAGTTACTCCCCTTTGTTGCAGCTGAAGGAATCTGAACTGAAGAGCACTGCTCTGCAGGAAACAGTGCTGGCACTGGAAACAGAGCTTGGAGATGTTCAGGCTGCTTTCAAGGAGCAAGAGATGCAGCTGGAAACCCAAAAACACAAGGAGGTGGAGCTTCTTTCCACTGTGCGCAGGTAGGAATGAGGAGGCTTAGAATAATCTTCATTCTGGACTACAGAAATCACTGCACAAGAAGTGATGCTTCAGCACAGCCACTGTCCCACCTGTCAGAACCAGGATACTGTGAATTTGTGATGATTTTGAGTGCTGGTCAAAACACTGTGTGCAGTTTGTCTGCCAGCAGTGGAGAGTTGGGAGCAGAACCATGTGGCTGAAAAAGGAGGCTCCTGTTTTCCCTGAAGTGAGGGAAACACCTTAAATAAAGCTGTTTTTTCCCATGGTGTTCTGCTTTCAGCTTGCAGGACAAGTTGCAGCAGTGTGTAAAGAATGCAGAGAGAGGATCCTCTGCTCAGGATGAGGGGAGACAGAAAATGGAATATAATTCTCTGAAGAAAGAATGTGACTGCCTCAGGAAGGTAAGGGCTGTCCCAGTTGGGAGTCACACATTTTTCCTTCCACTGAGTCACTCCAGGCACTCAAATGAAATCAGGGACTTTTGCAATCACAATTGCTCTGAAGCAGCAGTTCCTGGAGTTGCAAAGTGAGGGTTCTAAAAGCTGTTTTTGGTGTGATAACCACACACTCCTACAGTATCGCTGGGGAGACGTTGCAGAATGCAGAGGAGGGGAGAGGAAAACCACAAGAATACATCATCTCTGGTCTGTTTTCAGCTAGTGGTGCCTTTTATCAGTCCACTCCTAACAGCAGCAACAATTAAAGCAATAAATGGACAGGAAAGAGAAGGAGAGGGGATGGTGTCCTGCTGAGGGAGAAATCCTGGTGCTATTACTGGGTCTGTGTGGCCAGTTCTGATGCCTCTGCATTTGATTCCAGATTGTGGACAAAAAGCAGAAGAAGATGGAACAGTTATCCTTGCAAGTAAAGGTGAGAGGTGACTGGGAGGGACCTACAACTGGAGAATCTGCTGTGAAATGAGTTAGACTGACAAGTGTTCCCATGGTCTGTTGCAGAACCTGGAAGAACAGGTGGCCCAGGAAGAGGGGACAAGCCAAGCTCTGAAAGAGGAGGCAATGAGAAGGGAAAATGCACTGCAGCAGCTCCGGGCTGCTGTGAAAGAGGTCAGGGGAGTGTTTGGAGTGGCTGGATGTAGCCCTGAATGAACAATGGGTTGTCTTTTTGCAAAGCCCTGACTTTGGAGTCAACAGCACAACCTTTCCTGCTTCCTGCTAGTCAGTTGTTCTGTCAGGGCTCTGCATTTCTGCTCAAATGCAGGAGGAGAAAGGCAGTTTCTTCCTCGGGAGCTTCAGCTGGGGCTCAGGATGTGGTGGAGGAGGCCGAGGTTGCCAGCTGGGGGCAGCACGGCTGCAAGCAGGAGTCCAGCGCTGGCTGAAGGGCTGAGCCCTGCTCAATCCTGAAGGAAGCCAAGCACAACGGCAGCCCTTGAGGGAAGGGATGGCCAGTGTTGAGGTGCACAACCTCCTGGAAGCTTGTTTTGCTGCATCATGCCTCGTCAGGGACACTGCAGTGTCACTGGGGTGCTCCCTGTCTGAGCCAGGAGAGCTGAACACACCCAGTGTGGGACTGACACTCCTCTGGTGAGGGTCTGGAGGGCTGGATGTGAACCAGCTCCTGCCCTCAGTGCTCCCATTGTTGAGCAGCTGCAGTAAGTTGCTTTAAGCGTGGCAGTTCTGTACCAAGTGACCGCTGACCTGCCCTGTCCGTGTGTCCAGCTGTCCGTGCAGAACCAGGATCTGATCGAGAAGAACCTGACGCTTCAGGAGCGGCTCCGTCAGGCCGAGCTGACAGCCCAGCCCCTGCCTGCTGACACAGCCCTCCTCGCCCAGGAGCTGCACGGGGAGCTGGCCAGCTGTCTGCAGGATTTACAGTCTGTCTACAGCATTGTCACTCAGAGGGCTCAGGGCAAGGACCCCAACCTCTCTCTGCTCCTGGGCATTCACTGTAAGTACAGAGTGATGGTGGGGCAAACCCTTCTGTGGCAGAATTAAGTAACCCACACATAGCATGGAATTGTCTTTCTGGTCTTCTGAACCCTCCTGTGGTTGGCTTGCTCTAAAAGTGCATGCTGTAATAACAACATTAAGTAGAACCTCTTTTGCAAATGTGTGTTGGTTTTTCTGGCTGACTTGCAAATGTGTGTGATCCCTGGTCAGATTTGTATGTGAGGAAACTCCCTTTTCTGACTCCACAGCTGTGCAATACTCTATGAAGGAGAAGGATGACTTGCTGAGCCCTGATGGACTTGCAAAGAAAGTGGTGGAGGTAAAACAGCTTCACAAAGAGGTGGAGGAGTTAAGGACTGCAATATCTGACAGATATGCTCAGGACATGGGAGACAACTGCATCACACAGTAAAGAACACTCCTCAAAGTAAGGCAGGAAATGAAGACTTGAAACCCTCAGGAGTCTCGAGCTCCTACAACCCTAAACCTGTTCAGCACTTTACCATCCCTCTGCTTGGGTACAAGATGTGTGGACTTATCTGATCCCTGAGGGATCAGGGGGTTTGTTGCCAGAAGTGTTCAGCTGCTGACTGGCTGACTGGAATCATTCAGGGCTTCAGTGTCGGGCTTTGCAGTAGCTTTGATCTAGTGGAATGTGTTTTATGCTGTGTTTGCTGGAGCTGGTGTGGTCTCTGATGCTGGGAGATGAATTCTGACTTGCCTTCCAGGCATGTCAAATGCTGAACATGCAAAAGTGGCAGTTAGAATCATCACCAAAAGGAAACATATGCCCTGGTGTTTCTGATAACTTTCCTGTGCAGGTCCTGTGTGACTAGTGAGACAGGAGGATTATTGGAATGTTCAGAGGATTATCTGGATTTTGTAGGCAGGCAGGTGTGCCAGTTACACTGCTGGTATTTACATCAAGGTGCTACTGGCTTGGATTTATGGAGCAGGACCTGCTTTCCTCAGGTAAATGCAACCAGACTCTTTCAGTAGCCAGCATGACTTGTAAATGAAAGCAACACTAAAGGACTCTGGAAACACTCCCCCTGGGCACTGTTACCCCAGAAGCCTTAAACCTTTTGTCCCCCTAATATAGCACTGGGAGTCAGGTGTGATCAGACTGCAGAGAAAGTGGATTGATGCTGAAGTGCCTTAATGTGCTGGAGAAACCCTCTGCCCCAACTCTGCTTTGTGCCTAATGCATCTTCTGGCAGATGAGGAACTGCTGTTCATTCTCAGCCTTTTAGAGCCATCACAAACAATCCTGGGGAGCCCTGAATGTCTGTGGCCCCTGCCAGAGCTTCTGAGAGCCTCTGTGCCCCTGGGGCCACACCTCTGGCCTGGCTCTCTGCTGTCTGACTGGGAGAAAGCCATACTGGTCCTAATGTGGAGGGATGGTAGAGAGAGCTCTTCCTGCAAGGCAGTGGCCACTTGGGCTTTGTTGCAGCCCTGCTCCTCTGCAAGTAATGGGATTTCTAAATAACTTGGTGTGGGATGAGTTTCACTGCACCACAACTTAGTTGCCACTAAGGTTAAGGATCACACTACAGAGTCCTTGTGACAACAAGGTGCTGAGGGTGGAACTTTGTTGGTTTTCATAAAGAGTGAGATACCAAGTTATAACAGGGAAAAATCCTCCTGAAACTTGTGCTGTTTGGTTGCTCTTAGTTCTGCCAGGTTTGGCAGAAATGCTTTTGTTATTCCTTTGTGTTAAAATTTAAGACCAAATCTGTTTTGTTTTTAGTCTTTGGCCACCACAAGTGATGGTGGCAATGAACTGGTTGGTTTGTCCTGAGCTTCTCTCCCTGTGTCTGGTGTGTTACGTGTCTGGCTGTCTGTTCCCAGGCTGCTGGTGCTGTGTACTGAGTAAGCCTTGGCCCTTGTGGTTATTTCTTGGAGCCATTTGTCCTGACTGCTGGGAGCTCTGCTGAATCCTGCAGGTTC